>JANJGN010000956.1:0-229954 GCA_026770705.1 Isurus oxyrinchus | reverse complement strand
ACACAATGGTTCACTGGGCGGGGGAAGGGGAGGGGAAGGCCCCACACTCTGGGTCACTGGGCATGGGAAGGGGTGGGTAAGGGCCCACACACTGGGTCACTGGGCGGGGGTAGGGGTGGGGATGGGCTGGCACACTGGGTCACTGGGCAGTGGCAGTGTGGGTGGAGGATAGCCCCACACACTGGGTCACTGGGCAGGGGAAGGGGAGGGGAAGGCCCCACACACTGGGTCACTGGGCAGGGGAAGGGGAGGGGTAGGCCCCACACACTGGGTCACTGGGCAGGGGAAGGGAGGGGAAAGGCTAACACAATGGGTCACTGGGCGGGGGAAGGGAGGGGAAGGCCCCACACTCTGGGTCAGTGGGCATGGGAAGGGGTGGGTAAGGCCCCACACACTGGGTCACTGGGTGGGGGAAGGGGAGGTAAAGGCTCCACACACTGGGTCACTGGGCAGGGGAAGGCGAGGGAAGGTCCCACACACTGAGTCACTGGGGGAAGGGAGGGAAGGCCCCAAACACTTCATCATTGCGCAGGGGAGGGGAAAGCAACATACACTGGGTCACAGGAAGGGGGAAGGGGAAGGGATAGTCTGACACACTGGGTCACTTGGCGGGGGAAGGGGAGGGAAGGTCTGGCACACTGGTCACTGGGCAGGGTAAGGGGAGGGGAAAGGCTGACACTCTGGGTCACTGGGCAGGGGAAGGGGAGGGGAAGGCCCCACACACTGGTCATTGGGCAGGGGAAGAGGAACGTAGGCCCCAGACACTGGGTCCACTGGGCAGGGGAAGGGGAGGGGAAGGCTCCACACACTGGGTCACTGGGCAGGGAAAGTGGAGGGAAGGCTCCACACACTGGGTCACTGCGGGAAAGGGAGGGGAAGGCCCCGCACACTGGATCACTGGGCAGGCGTGGGGAAGGCCCCACACACTGGGTCACTGGGCGGGGGAAGGGGAGGAGAAGGCCCCTCACACTGGGTCACTGGGCAGGGGAAGGGGAGGGGAAGGCCCCACACACTGGGTCACTGGGCGGGGGAAGGGGAGGTGAAGGCCCCACACACTGGGTCACTGGGCGGGGGAAGGGGAGGTGAAGGCCGGACACACTGGGTCACTGGGCAGGGGAAGGGGAGGGGAAAGGCTAACACAATGGTTCACTGGGCGGGGGAAGGGGAGGGAAGGCCCCTCACTCTGGGTCACTGGGCATGGGAAGGGGTGGGTAAGGCCCCACACACTGGGTCACTGGGTGGGGGAAGGGGAGGTGAAGGCCCCACACACTGGGTCACTGGGCGGGGGTAGGGAGGGGATGGGCTGGCACACTGGGTCACTGGGCAGGTGAAGGGCTGGCACACTGGTCACTGGGCAGGGGAAGGGGAGGGGATGGCCGGCACACTTGGTCACTGGGCAAGGAAGGGGAGGGGAAATGCTGACACACTGGGTGCACTGGGCGGGGGAAGGGGAGGGGAAAGGCTGACACACTGGGTCACTGGGCGGGGGAAGGGGAGGGGAAGGTCCCACACATTGGGTCACTGGGTGGGAGAAGGGGAGGGGAAGGTCCCACACACTGGGTCACTGGGTGGGGGAAGGGGAGGGGAAGGCTGACACACTGGGTCACTGGGCAGGGTAAGGGGAGGGGAAGGCCCCACACACTGGGTCACTGGGTGGGGGAAGGGGAGGGGATAGGCTGACACACTGGGTCACTGGGCAGGGGAAGGGGAGGAGAAGGCCCCACACACTGGGTCACTGGGCAGGGGAAGGGGAGGGGAAGGCCCCACACACTGGAACACTGGGCGGGGGAGGGGTAGGTCCCATACACTGCGTCACTGGGCAGGGTAGGGGAAGGCCCCACACACTGGGTCACTGGGAGTGGGAGGAAAGCCACACACGCTAGGCCACTGGGACGGGGAGGGGAAAGACCCCACACAGTGGGTCACTGGCTGGGTGAAGGGGAGGGGGAGGGCTGGCAGATTGGGTCACAGGGCAGGCAAAGGGGTGGGGATGGGCTGGCACACTGGGTCACTGGGCAGGGGAAGGGGAGGGGAAGGCCCCACACACTGGCTCACTGGGTGGGGGAAGGGGAGGGGAAGGGCTGAGACACTGGGTCACTGGGCAGGGGAAGTGGAGGGGAAGGCCCCACACACTGGGTCAGTGGGTGGGGGAAGGGGAGGGGAAGGCCCCACACACCGTGTCACTGGGCGGGGGAAGGGGAGGGGAAGGCCCCACACACTGGGTCACTGGGCGGGGGAAGGAGAGGGGATGGGCTGGCACACTGGGTCACTGGGCAGGGGATGGGGAGGGCAAAGGCTGACATACTGGGTCACTGGGCAGGGGAAGGGGAGGGGAAGGTCCCACACACTGGGTCTCTGGGCGGGGGAAGGGGAGGGGAAGGCCCCACACACTGAGTCACTGGGCGGGGGCAGGGGAGGGAAGGCCCACACTCTGGGTCACTGGGCAGGGGAAGGGGTGGGTAAGGCCCCACACACTGGGTCACTGGGCGGGGGAAGGGGAGGTGAAGGCCCCACACACTGGGTCACTGGGCGGGGGTAGGGGAGGGGATGGGCTGGCACACTGGGTCACTGGGCAGGTGAAGGGCTGGCACACTAGGTCACTGGGCAGGGGAAGGGGAGGGGATGGGCCGGCACACTTGGTCACTGGGCAAGGAAGGGGAGGGGAAATGCTGACACACTGGGTCACTGGGCGGGGGAAGGGGAGGGGAAGGTCCCACACATTGGGTCACTGGTGGGAGAAGGGGAGGGGAAGGTCCCACACACTGGGTTACTGGGTGGGGAAGGGGAGGGGATAGGCTGACACACTGGGTCACTGGGCAGGGGAAGGGGAGGAGAAGGCCCAACACTGGGTCACTGGGCAGGGGAAGGGGAGGGGAAGGCCCCACACACTGGGTCACTGGGCAGGGGAAGGGGAGGGGAAGGCCCCACACACTGGAACACTGGGCGGGGGAGGGTAGGTCCCATACACTGCGTCACTGGGCAGGGTATGGGAAGGCCCCACACACTGGGTCACTGGGAGTGGGAGGAAAGCCACACACGCTAGGCCACTGGGACGGGGAGGGGAAGACCCCACACAGTGGGTCACTGGCTGGGTGAAGGGGAGGGGGAGGGCTGGCAGATTGGGTCACTGGGCGGGCAACGGGGTGGGGATGGGCTGGCACACTGGGTCACTGGGCAGGGAAGGGGAGGGGAAGGCCCCACACACTGGCTCACTGGGTGGGGGAAGGGGAGGGGAAGGGCTGAGACACTGGGTCACTGGGCAGGGGAAGTGGAGGGGAAGGCCCCACACACTGGGTCAGTGGGCGGGGGAAGGGGAGGGGAAGGCCCCACACACCGTGTCACTGGGCGGGGGAAGGGGAGGGGAAGGCCCCACACACCGTGTCACTGGGCGGGGGAAGGGGAGGGGAAGGCCCCACACACCGTGTCACTGGGCGGGGGAAGGGGAGGGGAAGGCCCCACACACTGGGTCACTGGGCGGGGGAAGGAGAGGGGATGGGCTGGCACACTGGGTCACTGGGCAGGGGATGGGGAGGGCAAAGGCTGACATACTGGATCATTGGGCAGGGGAAGGGGAGGGGAAGGTCCCACACACTGGGTCTCTGGGCGGGGGAAGGGGAGGGGAAGGCCCCACACACTGAGTCACTTGGGCGGGGGCAGGGGAGGGGAAGGCCCCACACACTGGGTCACTGGGCGGGGTAATGTGAGGGGTAGGCCCCACACACTGGGTCACTGGGCAGGGGAAGGGGTAGGGGATGGGCTGGCACACTGGGTCACTGGGCAGGGGGAAGTGAGGGGAAGGTCTGGCACACTGGGTCACTGGGCAGGGGAAGGGGAGGGGAAGGGCTGGCACAATGGGTCACTGGGCGGGGTAAGTGGTGGGGATGGGCTGGCACACTGGGTCACTGGGCAGGGGAAGGGGAGGGGAAGGCCCCACACTCTGGGTCACTTGGGCGGGGGCAGGGGAGGGGAAGGCCCCACACACTGAGTCACTTGGGCGGGGGCAGGGGAGGGGAAGGCCCCACACACTGGGTCACTGGGCGGGGGTAATGTGAGGGGTAGGCCCCACACACTGGGTCACTGGGCAGGGGAAGGGTAGGGGATGGGCTGGCACACTGGGTCACTGGGCAGGGGAAGGGGAGGGGAAGGCCCCACACACTGGCTCACTGGGTGGGGGAAGGGAGGGGAAGGGCTGAGACACTGGGTCACTGGGCAGGGGAAGTGGAGGGGAAGGCCCCACACACTGGGTCAGTGGGTGGGGAAGGGGAGGGGAAGGCCCCACACACCGTGTCACTGGGCAGGGGAAGGGGAGGGGAAGGCCCCACACACTGGCTCACTGGGCGGGGGAAGGGGAGGTGAAGGCCGGACACACTGGGTCACTGGGCAGGTGAAGGGGGAGGGGAAAGGCTGGCACACTGGGTCACTGGCCGGGGTTAGGGCTGGGGATGGGATGGTACAATGGGTCACTGGGCAGTGGCGGTGTGGGTGGAGGGATAGCCCCACACAGTGGGTCACTGGGCAGGGGAAGGGGAGGGGAAAGGCTAACACAATGGTTCACTGGGCGGGGGAAGGGGAGGGGAAGGCCCCACACTCTGGGTCACTGGGCAGGGGAAGGGGTGGGTAAGGCCCCACACACTGGGTCACTGGGTGGGGGAAGGGGAGGTGAAGGCCCCACACACTGGGTCACTGGGCGGGGGTAGGGGAGGGGATGGGCTGGCACACTGGGTCACTGGGCAGGTGAAGGGCTGGCACACTGGGTCACTGGGCAGGGGAAGGGGAGGGGATGGGCCGGCACACTTGGTCACTGGGCAAGGAAGGGGAGGGGATGGGCTGGCACACTGGGTCACTGGGCAGGGGAAGGGGAGGGGAAGGTCCACACACTGGGTCACTGGGCAGGGGAACGGGAGGGGAAGGGCTGCACAATGGGTCACTGGGCGGGGTAAGTGGTGGGGATGGGCTGGCACACTGGGTCACTGGGCAGGGGAAGGGGAGGGGAAGGCCCCACACACTGGCTCACTGGGTGGGGGAAGGGGAGGGGAAGGGCTGAGACACTGGGTCACTGGGCAGGGGAAGTGGAGGGGAAGGCCCCACACACTGGGTCAGTGGGTGGGGGAAGGGGAGGGGAAGGCCCACACACCGTGTCACTGGGCGGGGGAAGGGGAGGGGAAGGCCCCACGCACTGGGTCACTGGGCGGGGGAAGGAGAGGGGATGGGCTGGCACACTGGGTCACTGGGCAGGGGATGGGGAGGGCAAAGGCTGACACACTGGGTCACTGGGCAGGGGAAGGGGAGGGGAAGGTCCCACACACTGAGTCACTTGGGCGGGGGCAGGGAGGGGAAGGCCCCACACACTGGGTCACTGGGCGGGGTAATGTGAGGGGTAGGCCCCACACACTGGGTCACTGGGCAGGGGAAGGGTAGGGGATGGGCTGGCACACTGGGTCACTGGGCAGGGGAGAGGAAGGGGAAGGTCTGGCACACTGGGTCTCTGGGCAGGGGAAGGGGAGGGGAAGGGCTGGCACAATGGGTCACTGGGCGGGGTAAGTGGTGGGGATGGGCTGGCACACTGGGTCACTGGGCAGGGGAAGGGGAGGGGAAGGCCCCACACTCTGGGTCACTTGGGCGGGGGCAGGGGAGGGGAAGGCCCCACACACTGAGTCACTTGGGCGGGGGCAGGGGAGGGGAAGGCACCACACACTGGGTCACTGGGCGGGGTAATGTGAGGGGTAGGCCCCACACACTGGGTCACTGGGCAGGGGAAGGGTAGGGGATGGGCTGGCACACTGGGTCACTGGGCAGGGGAAGGGGAGGGGAAGGTCTGGCACACTGGGTCACTGGGCAGGGGAAGGGGAGGGGAAGGGCTGGCACAATGGGTCACTGGGTGGGGTAAGTGGTGGGGATGGGCTGGCACACTGGGTCACTGGGCAGGGGAAGGGGAGGGAAGGCCCCACACTCTGGGTCACTGGGCGGGGGAAGGGGGGGTGGGGGGAAGGTCCCACACACTGGGTCACTGGGAGAAGGGGAGGGAAAGGCTGACACACTGTGTCACTGGGCAGGGGAAGGGGAGGGGAAGGCCCCAGACAATGGGTCACTGGGCAGGGGAAGGGGAGGGAAGGCCCCACACACTGGCTCATTGGGTGGCGGAAAGGGAGGGGAAAGGCTGACACACTGGGTGACTGGGCAGGGGAAGGGGAGGTGAAGGCCCCACACACTGTGTCACTGGGCAGGGGAGGGGAAGGCCCCACACACTGGGTCACTGGGCGGGCGAAGTGGAGGGGAAGGCCCCACACACTGGGTCACTGGGTGGGGGACGGGGAGGGGAAGGCCCCACACACTGGGTCACTGGGCAGGGGAAGGCGAGGGGAAGGCCCCACACACTGGCTCACTGGGTGGGAGAAGGGAGGGGAAAGGCTGACACACTGGGTCAC
The DNA here is from genome assembly GCA_026770705.1 of Isurus oxyrinchus. Taxonomy (NCBI): domain Eukaryota; kingdom Metazoa; phylum Chordata; class Chondrichthyes; order Lamniformes; family Lamnidae; genus Isurus; species Isurus oxyrinchus. Next base: position 223,529 of record JANJGN010000956.1, on the reverse strand, counting down.
TGGGCAGGGGAAGGGGAGTGGAAGGCCCCACACACTGGTTCACTGGAAGGGGAGTGGAAGGCCCCACACACTGGGTCACTGGGCAGGGGAGGGGATGCCCCACACACTGGGTCACTGGGGTTGTGGGGGGAAAGCCCCACATGCTGGGTCACTGGGCAGGGGAAGTGGAGGGGAAGGCCCCACACACTGGGTCAGTGGGTGGGGGAAGGGGAGGGGAAGGCCCCACACACCGTGTCACTGGGCGGGGGAAGGGGAGGGGAAGGCCCCACACACTGGGTCACTGGGCGGGGGAAGGAGAGGGGATGGGCTGGCACACTGGGTCACTGGGCAGGGGATGGGGAGGGCAAAGGCTGACACACTGGGTCACTGGGCAGGGAAGGGGAGGGGAAGGTCCACACACTGGGTTACTGGGCGGGGTAATGTGAGGGGTAGGCCCCACACACTGGGTCACTGGCAGGGGAAGGGTAGGGGATGGGCTGGCACACTGGGTCACTGGGCAGGGGAAGGGGAGGGGAAGGTCTGGCACACTGGGTCACTGGGCAGGGGAAGGGGAGGGGAAGGGCTGGCACAATGGGTCACTGGGCGGGGTAAGTGGTGGGGATGGGCTGGCACACTGGGTCACTGGGCAGGGGAAGGGGAGGGGAAGGCCCCACACTCTGGGTCACTTGGGCGGGGCCAGGGAGGGGAAGGCCCCACACACTGAGTCACTTGGGCGGGGGCAGGGGAGGGGAAGGCCCCACACACTGGGTCACTGGGCGGGGTAATGTGAGGGCTAGGCCCCACACACTGGGTCACTGGGCAGGGGAAGGGTAGGGGATGGGCTGGCACACTGGGTCACTGGGCAGGGGAAGGGGAGGGGAAGGCCCCACACACTGGCTCACTGGGTGGGGGAAGGGGAGGGGAAGGGCTGAGACACTGGGTCACTGGGCAGGGGAAGTGGAGGGGAAGGCCCCACACACTGGGTCAGTGGGTGGGGGAAGGGGAGGGGAAGGCCCCAACACTGTGTCACTGGGCGGGGGAAGGGGAGGGGAAGGCCCCACACACTGGGTCACTGGGCGGGGGAAGGAGAGGGGATGGGCTGGCACACTGGGTCACTGGGCAGGGGAAGGGGAGGGCAAAGGCTGACACACTGGGTCACTGGGCAGGGGAAGGGGAGGGGAAGGTCCCACACACTGGGTCTCTGGGCGGGGGAAGGGGAGGGGAAGGCCCCACACACTGAGTCACTTGGGCGGGGGCAGGGGAGGGGAAGGCCCCACACACTGGGTCACTGGGTGGGGTAATGTGAGGGGTAGGCCCACACACTGGGTCACTGGGCAGGGGAAGGGTAGGGGATGGGCTGGCACACTGGGTCACTGGGCAGGGGAAGGGGAGGGAAGGTCTGGCACACTGGGTCACTGGGCAGGGGAAGGGGAGGGGAAGGGCTGGCACAATGGGTCACTGGGCGGGGTAAGTGGTGGGGATGGGCTGGCACACTGGGTCACTGGGCAGGGGAAGGGGAGGGCAAAGTCTGACACACTGGGTCACTGGGCAGGGGAAGGGGAGGGGAAGGTCCCACACACTGAGTCACTTGGGCGGGGGCAGGGGAGGGGAAGGCCCCACACACTGGGTCACTGGGCGGGGTAATGTGAGGGGTAGGCCCCACACACTGGGTCACTGGGCAGGGGAAGGGTAGGGGATGGGCTGGCACACTGGTCACTGGGCAGGGGAAGGGGAGGGGAAGGTCTGGCACACTGGGTCTCTGGGCAGGGGAAGGGGAGGGGAAGGGCTGGCACAATGGGTCACTGGGCAGGGGAAGGGGAGGGGAAGGCCCCACACTCTGGGTCACTTGGGCGGGGGCAGGGGAGGGGAAGGCCCCACACACTGAGTCACTTGGGCGGGGGCAGGGGAGGGGAAGGCCCCAGACACTGGGTCACTGGGCGGGGTAATGTGAGGGGGAAGGTCCCACACACTGGGTCACTGGGCAGGGGAAGGGGAGGGGAAGGGCTGGCACAATGGGTCACTGGGCGGGGTAAGTGGTGGGGATGGGCTGGCACACTGGGTCACTGGGCAGGGGAAGGGGAGGGGAAGGCCCCACACTCTGGGTCACTAGGTGGGGGAAGTGGGGGGGAAGGTCCCACACACTGGGTCACTGGGAGAAGGGGAGGGGAAAGGCTGACATACTGTGTCACTGGGCAGGGGAAGGGGAGGGGTAGGCCCCAGACACTGGGTCACTGGGCAGGGGAAGGGGAGGGGAAGGCCCCACACACTGTCTCATTGGGTGGCGGAAGGGGAGGGGAAAGGCTGACACACTGGGTGACTGGGCAGGGGAAGGGGAGGTGAAGGCCCCACACACTGGGTCACTGGGCGGGCGAAGTGGAGGGGAAGGCCCCACACACTGGGTCACTGGGTGGGGGACGGGGAGGGGAAGGCCCCACACACTGGGTCACTGGGCAGGGGAAGGCGAGGGGAAGGCCCCACACACTGGCTCACTGGGTGGGAGAAGGGGAGGGGAAAGGCTGACACACTGGGTCACTGGGCAGGGGAAGGGGAGTGGAAGGCCCCACACACTGGGTCACTGGGAAGGGGAGTGGAAGGCCCCACACACTGGGTCACTGGGCAGGGGAGGGGATGGCCCCACACACTGGGTCACTGGGTGTGGGGGGAAAGCCCCACATGCTGGGCCACTGGGAAGGGGAGGGGAAGACCCCAGACACTGGGTCACTGGGTGGGGGAAGGGGAGGGGAAAGGCTGGCACACTGGGTCACTGGGCGGGCGAAGGGGAGGGGAAGGCCCCACACACCATGTCACTGGGCAGGGGAAGATGAGGGGAAGGCCCCACACACTGGGTCACTGGGCGGGGGAAGGGGAGGGGAAAGGCTGGCACACTGGGTCACTGGACAGGGGAAGTGGAGGGGAAGGGCTGGCACACTGGGTCACTGGGCAGGGGCAGTGGAGGGGAAGGGCTGGCACACTGGGTCACTGGGCAGGGGAAGTGGAGGGGAAGGGCTGGCACACTGGGTCACTGGGCAGGGGAAGGGGAGGGGATGGGCTGGCACACTGGGTCACTGGGCAGGGGAAGGGGAGGGGAAGGGCTGGCACACTGGGTCACTGGGCAGGGGAAGTGGAGGGGAAGGGCTGGCACACTGGGTCACTGGGCAGGGGAAGGGGAGGGGATGGGCTGGCACACTGGGTCACTGGGCAGGGGAAGTGGAGGGGAAGGGCTGGCACACTGGGTCACTGGGCAGGGGAAGGGGAGGGGATGGGCTGGCACACTGGGTCACTGGGCAGGGGAAGGGGAGGGGAAGGGCTGGCACACTGGGTCACTGGGCAGGGGAAGTGGAGGGGAAGGGCTGGCACACTGGGTCACTGGGCAGGGGAAGGGGAGGGGATGGGCTGGCACACTGGGTCACTGGGCAGGGGAAGTGGAGGGGAAGGGCTGGCACACTGGGTCACTGGGCAGGGGAAGGGGAGGGGATGGGCTGGCTCACAGGGTCACTGGGCAAAGAATGGGAGGGGAAAGTCTCACACTTTGGGTCACTGTGCAGGGGAAGGGGAGGGGTTGGGCTGGCACACTGTGTCACTGGGCAATGGCGGTGGAGGTGGAGGGATAGCCCCACACAATGGGTCACTGGGCAGGGGAAGGGGAGGGGAAAGGCTGACACACTGGGTAATGGGCAGGGGAAAGGGAGGGGAAGGCCCCACACTCTGGGTCACTGGGCAGGGGAAGGGGAGGGGAGGGGAAGGCCCCACACACTGGGTCACTGGGCGGGGGAAAAGCAGGGAAAGGCATCACACACCGGGTCACTGGGCGGGGGAAGGGGAGGGGAGGGGAAGGTCCCACACACTGGGTCACTGGGCGGGGGAAAAGCAGGGGAAGGCATCACACACCGGGTCACTGGGCGGGGGAAGGGGAGGGGTAGGCCCCACACACTGGGTCACTGGGCGGGGGAAAAGCAGGGGAAGGCATCACACACTGGGTCACTGGGTGGGGGAAGGGGAGGGGTAGGCCCCACACACTGGGTCACTGGGCGAACGGGAAGGGAAGGCCCCACACACTGGATCACTGGGCAGGGGAGGGGAAGGGGAGGGGAAGGCCCCACACACTGTGTCACTGGGCAGGGGAGGGGAGGGGAAGGCCCCACACACTGGGTCACTGGGCAGGGGAGGGGATGGCCCCACACACTGGGTCACTGGGCGGGCGAAGTGGAGGGGAAGGCCCCACACACTGGGTCACTGGGCAGGGGAAGGTGAGGGGAAGGCCCCAAACACTGGCTCACTGGGTGGGAGAAGGGGAGGGGAAAGGCTGACACACTGGGTCACTGGGCCGGGGAAGGGGAGTGGAAGGCCCCACACACTGGGTCACTGGGCAGGGGAGGGGATGGCCCCACACACTGGGTCACTGGGTGTGGGGGGAAAGCCCCACATGCTGGGCCACTGGGAAGGGGAGGGGAAGACCCCAGACACTGGGTCACTGGGCGGGCGAAGGGGAGGGGAAGGCCCCACACACTGGGTCACTGGGCGGGTGAAGGAGAGGGGATGGCCCCACACACCATGTCACTGGGCAGGGGAAGATGAGGGGAAGGCCCCACACACTGTGTTACTGGGCGGGGGAAGGGGAGGGGAAAGGCTGGCACACTGGGTCACTGGGCAGGGGAAGTGGAGGGGAAGGGCTGGCACACTGGGTCACTGGGCAGGGGCAGTGGAGGGGAAGGGCTGGCACACTGGGTCACTGGGCAGGGGAAGGGGAGGGGAAGGGCTGGCACACTGGGTCACTGGGCAGGGGAAGTGGAGGGGAAGGGCTGGCACACTGGGTCACTGGGCAGGGGAAGAGGAGGGGATGGGCTGGCTCACAGGGTCACTGGGCAAAGAATGGGAGGGGAAAGTCTCACACTTTGGGTCACTGTGCAGGGGAAGGGGAGGGGTTGGGCTGGCACACTGTGTCACTGGGCAATGGCGGTGGAGGTGGAGGGATAGCCCCACACAATGGGTCACTGGGCAGGGGAAGGGGAGGGGAAAGGCTGACACACTGGGTAATGGGCAGGGGAAAGGGAGGGGAAGGCCCCACACACTGGGTCACTGGGTCGGGTAAGGGGAGGGGAAAGGCTGACACACTGGGTAATGGGCAGGGGAAAGGGAGGGGAAGGCCCCACACTCTGGGTCACTGGGCAGGGGAAGGGGAGGGGAGGGGAAGGCCCCAAACACTGGGTCACTGGGCGGGGGAAAAGCAGGGGAAGGCATCACACACCGGGTCACTGGGCGGGGGAAGGGGAGGGGTAGGCCCCACACACTGGGTGACTGGCGAACGGGAAGGGAAGGCCCCACACACTTGATCACTGGGCAGGGGAGGGGAAGGGGAGGGGAAGGCCCCACACACCGGGTCACTGGGCGGGGGAAGGGGAGGGGAAGGCCCCACACACTGGGTCACTGGGTGGGGGAAGGGAGGGGAAAGGCTGACACACTGGGTCACTGGGCATGGGAAGGGGAGGGGAGGGGAAGGCCCCACACACTGGGTCACTGGGTGGGGGAAGGGGATGGGAAAGGCTGACACACTGGGTCACTGGGATGGGGAAGGGGAGGGGAAGGCCCCACACACTGGGTCACTGGGTGGGGGGAAGGGGAGGGGAAGGCCCCACACACTGGGTCACTGGGTGGGGGAACGGGAGGGGAAAGGCTGACACACTGGGTCACTGGGCGGGGGAAGGGGAGGGGAAGGCCCCACACACTGGCTCACTGGGTGGGGGAAGGGGAGGGGAAAGGCTGACACACTGGGTCACTGGGCAGGGGAACGGAAGAGGAAGGCCCCACACACTGGGTCACTGGGCGGGGGAAGGGGAGGGGAAGGCCCCACACACTGGGTCACTGGGCAGGGGAAGGGGAGGGGAAGGGCTGGCACACTGGGTCACTGGGCGGGGGAAGGGAAGGGGATGGGCTGGCACACTGGTTCACTGGGCAGGGGAAGGGGAGGGGAAAGGCTGACACACTGCATCACTGGGTGGGGGAAGGGGTGGGAAAGGCCCCACACACTGGGTCACTTGGGCAGGGGAAGGGGGGGGGGAGGGCTGGCACACTGGGTCACTGGGCAGTGGTGGTGGCGTTGGAGGGATAGCCCCACACACTGGGTCACTGGTCAAGGAAGGTGAGGGGAAGGCCCCACACACTGGGTCACTGGGCGGGGGAAAGTGAGGGGAAGGCCCCACACACTGTGTCACTGGGCAGGGGAAGGGGAGGGGAAGGCCCCACACACTGGGTCACTGGGCAGGGGAAGGGGAGGTGAAGGCCCCACACACTGGGTCACTGGGCGGGGGAAGGGGAGGGGAAGGACCCACACACTGGGTCACTGGGCGGGGGAAGGGGAGGTGAAGCCCCCACACATTGGTCACTGGGTGGGGGAAGGGGAGGTGAAGGCCCCACACACTGGGTCACTGGGCAGGGGAAGGGGAGGGGAAGGCCCCACATACTGGGTCACTGGGCGGGGGAAGGGGAGGGGAAGGGCTCGCACACTGGGTCACTGGGCGGGGGAAGGGGAGGGGAAGGCCCCACACACTGGGTCACTGGGCGGGGGAAGGGGAGGGGAAGGGCTCACACACTGGGTCACTGGGCGGGGGAAGGGGAGGGGATGGGCTGGTACACTGGGTCACTGGGCAGTGGCGGTGGGGTTGGAGGGATATCCCCACACACTTAGTCATTGGGCGGGGGAAGATGAGGGGAAGTTCTGGCACACTTGGTCACTGGGCAGGGGAAGGGGAGGGGAAAGGCTGACACACTGGGTCACTGGGCGCGGGAAGGGGAGAGGAAGGCCCCACTCACTGGGTCACTGGGCAGGGGAAGAGGAGGGGAAGGCCCCACTCACTGGTCACTGGGTGAAGGGGAGGGGAAGGCGCCACACACTGGATCACTGGGCAGGGGAGGGGACGGCCACATACACTGGGTCACTGGGCGGGGGAAGGGGAAGGGAAAGGCTGACACACTGGGTCACTGGGTAGGGGAAGGGGAGGGGAAGGCCCCACACACTGGGTCACTGGGTGGGGGAAGGGGAGGGGAAGGCCCCACACACTGGGTCACTGGGCAGTGGAAGGGGAGGGGAAAGGCTGACGCACTGGGTCACTGGGCAGGGGAAGGGGAGGGGAAGGCCTCACTCACTGGGTCTCTGGGCAGGGGAAGAGGAGGGGAAGGCCCCACACACTGGGTCACTGGGCAGGGGAAGGGGAGGGGAAGGGCTGGCACACTGGGTCACTGGGCGGGGGAAGGGGAGAGGTAGGCCCCACACACTGGGTCACTGGGCGGGGGAAGGGGAGGGGAAGGGCTTGCACACTGGGTCACTGGGCGGGGGAAGGGGTGGGGATGGGCTGGTACACTGGGTCACTGGGCAGTAGCGGTGGGGTTGGAGGGATAGCCCCACTCACTGGGTCACTGGGCAGGGGAAGAGGAGGGGAAGGCCCCACTCACTGGGTCACTGGGTGAAGGGGAGGGGAAGGCGCCACACACTGGATCACTGGGCAGGGGAGGGGACGGCCACATACACTGGGTCACTGGGTGGGGGAAGGGGAGGGTAAGGCCCCACTCACTGGGTCACTGGGTGAAGGGGAGGGGAAGGCGCCACACACTGGATCACTGGGCAGGGGAGGGGACGGCCACATACACTGGGTCACTGGGCGGGGGAAGGGGAGGGGAAGGCCTCACACACTGGGTCACTGGGCGGGGAAGAGGAGGGGAGCTCTGTCACACTGGGTCACTGGGCAGGGGAAGGGGAGGGGAAAGGCTGACACACTGGCTCACTGGGCGGGGGAAGGGGAGGGGAAGGCCCCACACACTGGATCACTGGGCAGGGGAGGGGAAGGCCCCACACACTGGGTCACTGGGTGGGGAAGGGGAGGGGAAGGCCCCACACATTGGGCCACTCGGAGGGGGAGGGGAAGACCCCACCCACTGGGCCACTGGCAGGGGGAGGGTAAAGCCCGACACACTGTGCCACTGGGAGGGGGAGGGTAAAGCCCCACTCACTGGGCCACTGGGAGGGTGAGTTTAAAGCCCCACACACTGGGCCACTGGGAGGGTGAGGGTAAATCCCCACTCACTGGGCCACTGGGAGGGTGAGGGTAAAGCCCCACTCACTGGGCCACTGGCAGGGGGAGGGTAAAGCCCCACTCACTGGGCCACTGGCAGGGGGAGGGTAAAGCCCTGCACACTGGGCCACTGGGAGGGTGAGGGTAAAGCCCCACTCACTGGGCCACTGAGAGGGGGAGGGCAAGCCTACATGTTGGGTCCAGCTTGTGGCCAAAATGATTGAGGTCCTTATCATGTTGTCAGGGTAGCTGAGGTGTCTGGAGGACTCCGGTCTGAGCTGTGACCCCCATTCGGATGGAATTACCCATCGGTACCAGGACCCGAAACCTCCCTTGGGAGACTCAGACCCCCAACACACCCCCCGGCTCCCCCCCCCCCCCCCACCACAACCTGGATCGTCTCTCAGAAATCCCCTCCGTGCCATTGCACTCTGCACAGAGAGGTTTCCTGTACAGGTTCCTGCATATACACCCTCCACTCTCTCACCCTCATCAGCTTCCTGGAGACAACCCAGCCTCTTATCCTGCCAGTGGGTTCCCTGGTGAGGAAGGGCAGGGGGGGGGTCTCTTGTTGCAGGGGTCCTCCCTTTCTCCACCGGGGATTTGCTGTGGAGGGTGTTGCAGTTTTGTGCAATCGTAGGTTAAGTCCGCAAGGGTGTCGCAGGCCGCCTGTATTTTCTGCAGCCTTGCGGAGGTCTGTGTTCCATGTTTGTGTTGGTTGTGTGAGGTTGCAGCCCCTCTGTCATTATCTGAAGGGGCTGCTCCTCAACCTTTGGTTTCGCTTCAGCCCCACGCTCCCAGTGCAGAGGGAGAGGCAGGGAGGGTGGACGAACCTCCTCATTAACCTGCTCCTCGGTCTGGCCAAGGCGGCTATTCACAGGTCCAGGCAGTGGGGAGTTGAGAGGGTTGTTTATTTGTCTATTCAGTTTATCAGAAGAGTATAAAAAGAGAGGCTTATTGACACAGGCGGCAGGTTGTCGAGTTAGGAGATTTATATTCATAATGTTTCACTTTGTGAATAAATTGAAAACGGAATAAAATTGACTTCTGGTCTCCTCCCTCATCCTGAGTTTAACAGGTTTCACTGGAAAATCTTGGAGCTGGAAATCTTTCATAAAAAAAAAAGCTGAAAAGCGATTGGAGTTTAATCTGCAAATGTTGTTTTCACCGACAATGTGTTTCAAATTAATCCAGAATTTAATTGTAATAGGATCTTTTGTGCAAGTGCCAGAAAACAACTTGGAGGTGGTGGGGGCAAGGGGGAAGGTCAACTGAAGTTTGTCTTCCTTCAGCAAAGTAAATCTCAGTGAAGTGGTACAAGGATGTGACTCTGACAGTACCTCACTCCAACTTCAGCTGAACAGCCAAAGAGCTGAACCCTTTTCGCTGATGCCTGTGTTTCTAATCCACCACACAGCAACTTTTGTATATCTGAATGTAATTTTATATATTGGGCCAAAAACAGCTCTGCAGGTCTGACAGCATCTGTGGGGAGAAATGCAGAGTCAACATTTCGAGTCCGTCAGAGCAGATTCGAAATGTTAACTCTGTTTTTCCCTCCACCTGCTGAATTTCTGTTTCTCTTTCAGATTTCTAGCATCCGCAGTTGCTTTTCCCTTTGCACTTATATATTGGGTGGGTGGATACCTTCACTTTCATTTGCCCTCTCTCTGTGAGCAGAGAATAACTGCCAGGTAAAAAAAGGGTGAGAGCAGGAATAATGGGGATGTGCTCATTTCAATCCTCTGGCTTTATTGAATATTTATAAAGCCACCAGAACACGAGTTACTCCTGTACTTTCATCAATGCACCCTTCGATTTTAATTTCTTTATTCTGTCATAGGATGTGGGTGTCGCTGGTGAGGCCAGCATTTGTTGCCCATCCCTAATTGCCCTTGAACTGAGTGACTTGCTCAGCCACTTCAGAGGGCACATGTAGGCCAGACCAGGTAAGGACAGCAGATTTCCTTCCCTAAAGGATATTAGTGAACCAGATGGGTTTTTACAACAATTGATGATAGTTTCACAGTCGCCATTACTGAGCCTGAACTGATTTGAACCCATGTCCCCAGAGCATTAGCCTAGGCCTCTGGTTTACTAGTCCAGTGACATTACCAGCAAACCACCGCCTCCCCAAATGCAATATTGGATGAATTTTCATTCCATGTGTAGCGTAAAGGGCTATTCTAGTTTTCACTGCTTTAAGATCTATCAGAATCCCAGAGTGCAAATAGCAGATACTTTAGCTCTGACCATGTGAGGAGAGGTAAAAATGACTCCCCTATTCTCCCTCTTCAGGTCTGACCATGACAGGGTTTTGTTATCAATTTAGAGAGTATGTGCTTTCCCGATACTGCAGGAGTCTCACTATTTAGGCTTTCAGATTGTAAAGAATTAGTCAGACAGGTTTCCTTAGGTTAAACAAAGAACAGGATGAATTTATTGAAACTATTTCCCGAATTTAATACAAAACTAGGTAATTCGTAACCTCCATTCAAACACACACATTCGCCTGGGCCCACACAAACACACACATTCGCCTGGGCCCACACAAACATACACATTCGCCTGGGCCCACACAAACACACACATTCGCCTGGGCCCACACAAACACATACATTCGCCTGGGCCCACACAAACACATACATTCGCCTGGGCCCACACAAACACATACATTCGCCTGGGCCCACACAAACACACACACTAGTACAGACGGCAGAAGAGGATAGCTTAAGGATTTTTTTTTTTTTACAGCTTGTGAAGAAGAGAAAACAAAGGAGCGTATGGTTAGTTTTCTTTGGCTGGTCTGAGTGTGGTAATTCCACGCTATGGCCATTTTGTTCAGTTGTCTTCCTGGGTATAGTTGTATGGAGCAGATTTCCACGTTTTATTCCCAAGAGATCTCAGCTTGCACTAGATTTCTCTTTGCAGGATGGTTACTTTGCAAATCCGGGCACAGTACTTCCGAGAGTGAGAGAGCGAGCGAGATAGCAAGTCAATGAGCGAGAGTAAACAGTTTGGGCATCTTGTTTCATTACAGCGTTCTTCATCTCTCTCCTCCTTGGTAAACAGATTCTTAAAGTGCCCTGCTGGCTGTATATTCCAGAGAAATTCCATGAGTCCAAGTCTGCTGCAGTCATTGTTTCAGAACAGGTACTTGCATTTTGATGTCTTAACTCAGACATTTTGCAAAGTTTCAGGGTAGTGTAAAGCCAACGGAAAATGATGGCAGATGTCACACCCTCTGAGTGCCCAGTTGAGCCACTGAAGTGGCCAATTAAGGGTCTCGTTCCTCCTCCACTAGCATTTTACCAATGGCCTTTGTGTAAGGAGACCACCTGGTAAACTCTGGAGGCCTTGCAGCAGGATCTGTTGGGGGGGGGGGGTGTCATTTTTGGGCACTCTTTGGCCCACAAAAGGGTCCCATAGTGGCACTGGCTGGTCATGTGGCATTGGCATCACCTCCCCTCAGCAATCACCCTCCCCCTCCCCGCCACCCCCCCCCCCGCCCCCCACCCAAGATCGGTCAGCCTTCCTGACTGACCCAATGGGCCCTGGACCCCACTCACCTGTCTTCAAAAGCACCGTCAACCTTAACTCCCAGGCGCACCCTCTGCATTGGGCGCCGCTCCAGGCGATGCTGCTGAGCTTCTCGCCCCCTGATTGGCCAGGAGGTTTTGGGTGCCCCACCCACCATCAAATTTTAGCCCCGACGGACGAGACCCCCCCCCTCCAACCAACCACCCCTGCAGAACCCTGGCCATCCATTCAAAATGAAGAAACTTCAATTTCAGTCAAAAAGTCCAAGAGGTAATAAGCAAGTACAGATGCAGGGAGAGGCAGCGTGCCAGTGTACTGTGTTTACCTTCAGACTGGCCCATAGACTGGATAAAAATATCAAGTGTTTCGGTGAAAACATCAAGATTTAATACAACCACATAACCAAACGGTACAAGCGGCAATACAAAATGGTCTTGTCCACATGGGGATGCACTCACAGCCACCAGAGGATCATAACACAATGGCACATGACTCCATTTGGCTTCTCTTGAATGTACTTCAAATTCCCAACTTGTATTAACTGACACTGCCAAAAAAAACAAGCTCAGTACATGAAAACAGCTTCTTTGAACTTTCAAGCGAACATTTGTGGCCAAAGAATACAAGGTCATGAACATAAAAAACCAAAAATATCTTAATTGTGGAAGGCTATCCAAACACACGTATAGGAATCACAAACACAATGTGTATTCATCATACAAATACATTTCACAGGGGTGAACTACCCTCCAGCCACTAGGTTTTATTCTGCCCCTAAATATTAGCATTAATCCTGAAGTATAAAGCTTGCTAGAACCAGGAGGCATCTCTGAAGAGTTGAGTGTTTCACTGAGGGAGCAGGGCTAGTAGTACATGTAGGTGACTGGCTGTGTGTGCTAAAAGCTAGTGCTATAATGATCAGGAGTCTGCGCTGGGGACTGTAGGACTAGAGCAGGTGATAAAGACTGACTCTGGCTCAAGTATCAGCATCTTCACATTACAGGGCAGCTAATGAATCTGCCCTAAGGCAGCGATTGGGACAGGACTGGAGGACCCATCATCGGTTGTGCAGTTTGTATGGTTAACCCCATAGTTGACAGCACTGGAGCTGTGGAAGGTGGTGACAGTTCAGTCGGTTAGTTAGGGTTTCCAAGAATGGGCTGGACAGGTGGGGAGTGTTGACCATGGCCTGGTAGGACCATAGCCAGAGGTGGAGCAGATTGTGGGGCCAGTGCAGAAGGAAGGGACCTTATTGAATTCAGGTCTCTTGATCGATAAGTTATGCAAGGAAGCTGGGGTATGATGAGCTTGCGAATATTGCACTGGCCATCAGATTTGGCAGGCCTGTGGCTTGTTGGGATTGGTATGAAGGTAGAACAGATCATTAACTGAGGTGAGTATTTGTTAGGGCAGAAGACAGCCTTTTGGGGCAGATAGACACAGATCACAATGGGACAGAGCATAGGGTACATGTTGCCAGTTATGATGGGTTTCTTCAGGACTGATACCACCACAGTAAAGGTGGTTGGCAAGCCTGATGATTATGCCCACCTCTATGTCACCTTGGACACATCAGGTGAATTCTGCAAGGGCAGTTTCAGATCCAGGCGTGCGCAGGGTGGATTGGCTGAACGCACAAGCACTTTTATAGGCTGTGACCATTCATGGAAAATCACACTAATGGAAAAAGGCATCGGTTTGACCTGTTGCAATGATATGTTTCCGCTGGGCAATTTTGTGTAAGGTTGAGTCAACATCTGGCATGAGTGAAGGTTGCAGCTTCCTGTAGCACCCAACATCAGCGAATACTGTCACAAGTCAAAAATCCCCATTTGACTTCTTCATGAAGAATGATGGGTAAAGGTTCTCCCCAGACGTTTCCACATCTTCACACGGAGCAAGGGAGCCAAGGCCTTCAAGGTCATCGAGTTTTTTGTTGCAACTGAGGAAGGTGACCTGGGGAAGGTGACCTTTGTGTTTGTGGATGCCCCATGTTGACATTAGCCTTGAAGTGTCCAGCCTCGCCATGGTAACCTGGCAATGCTGGATCGAAGAATGCATTGCAGTATTAGGGTGTTCAGGGCTGAACTAGTTAATTGGTGGGATTGGACAAACAGCACCACCCACATGATGATGTCAGAGAGAGTCACGTGACTAGGAGTCAGGAAGGAGGAAGCTCGTAGCTTAGACTGAGTAATCTTGGATATCTGCAGAGAGTTATGTTCATACGATAAACAAGTTATTATTTGGAAATATCTGTCTTCCTTAGCCAGTCACAACCAACATACAGCATGGTGGCAGTGGTGATGGACCCCGAAATATCCAAAAATCAACTCTAAAAAAGGTTGCAAGTCTGATCTAAAAGTGGTGGCCAAAACTGAAGGCTTTGGTAAGGCAGTTCCAACAGAGCTCCATAGCAGAAAGGAGGCTGAGAGGCAGAGAAGAAATCAACTGTTGAGCTTACTAAGGCCTACAACAGAGCACGTGGTGGTCCGTGAAAAAGCCCGACCCAGCAACAGAGTCATAAGAGCCTGGCGGCGATCGAGGGAGGGTGGGCAAACCTTGAACAAGGCTTAAAAGCTTCAAGTTTATGGTGTAGTAAGCAGGTAGCACTCAATACAGCCCATAGCCTGGGTCCGAGGCCAGCCCATTACACTGGGGGCAGCAATTGAAAAACAAACAAACAATTCCCCAACAGAAGGAAAGCGGTAAACTGGCTTTAATCATTAGTTCCACTGATTCATTTCAAAGTTCCATAAAGTTTAGGAACGATTTCCAAAGAGGATCAGTGACCACAGCTGGTGCCAGTGAAAGGCTGATCAGTGTGGGAAAACTCTATTATTGCAGCAGACGTTTCAAAATCCAGGCAACCCTCCCACGAGTTTAAACCAGCTATGGATTCTAAATTCTCCTTGCCAGACTGATTCAGGCACATGGGAGGGGCCAGATCAGACACAGGATTGGGTACTGTGGAGGAAGCAATTTTTAACGTTCAGAATTGTATCCAAATTGAACAAGAAGTCAGAGGCTGAACAAGTCAACACCTTATTGTACTCTATTGGAGCAATTGCTGATGATGTGATAGCAAGGCAAGGCATTAATGAAACATCAGACAAACTCGAAGAGGTCTTAAAAACATTTGATAATTACTTTAACCTCCAGAGTAACAAGATATTAGAATGAGCCAAGTTTAACATAAGGGTCCAGAAACCTGGTGAACCCATCAATACCTTTATCAATGGCCTGCATCGACTAGCTAAAGGTTGTGAATATGGTGATCTTAAATCTGAGCTGATACAAGACCACATCATAGACAGGGTAACCAAGCTTATCTGACCTACTGCGATCCAAAGAAGACTTAACTTTGGAGAAGGTGATATAGTAAGTCAGACGATCAGAAGTCTATCAGCAAAATAAAGCCATGCTAAGAGGGGAAGACAAAGCGTGGTTCAGAAAACCCACCCAATCACAGTACAGCTTATAAAACAAAAGAATGCCAAAGACAGTCTACGGCAAAAAATACCTTATGGAACAAAAGCTCATGATGCCAGTTAATCATGCCAATGCTGTGGTGGCAAAAAGCCCTAGAGCTTCAAACTAGGGGTCACTGTTTAAAAATAAGGGGTCGCCCATTTAAGACAGAGATGAGGAGAAATGTTTTTCTCTCAGAGGGTGGTGAGTTTTTGGAACTCGCTTCCTCTAAAGGCAGTGGAAGCAGAGTCTTTGAATATTTTTAAGGCAGAGTTAGATTCTTGATTAACAAGGGGGTGAAAGGTTATCGGGGGTAGACAGGAATGTGGGGCTGGGGTTACTATCAGATCAGCCATGATCTTATTGAGTGGGGGAGCAGGCTCGATGGGCTGAGTGGCCTACTCCTGCTCCTCATTCATATGTTCCTATGGAGTGCCCTCCAAACACTGCAGAATGCTTTCACTGTAAAAGGTTTGGATTCTTTGGAAAGGTGTGTACAACTAAAACCTCTAGATACAGAGGATCATGAGGGGACCTTTGCACACAAGACCATCAATGAAATAGAGGGGTCTCACCAACCTGAACAACAATGATGTTTTCGAGGCAAAGATTCAACTAGATACAGGAGCAAGCATCACAGTCCTGTCCGATAAAGGACAATGGTGAGTAAAACAATCCCTGAAGCCAACTACAACCCAGTTATATAGCCCAGAGGGAATCAAGCTCCAGATCAAAGGTACATTGCAAGCTATGTTCCAATATCAGAACAAACCAGAAACTGGAAACATTATTACGCCCTTCATAATCAGGAATTCTTTCTTCTGAGTCGAAAAGCCTGTGTCAACCTCAACCTCATCCAAAAGACCGAGATCAACTAGCAAGAGCCTGGGTCCGACCTCACAAAGGATTTTCCAAAACTATTCACTGGGCTGGGGTGACTGAACACTGAATACAGCATAACGCTGAGGATAGGTACCAAACCTGTGTGTCATTTCACATAGAGGAAGATCCTGCATCCGCTTATGAAGCAGGTCCAACTGCAACTCGACCAAGATGGGAGTCATTTCTCCTGTCACTAAGCTGACAGCACGGTGCTCCAGCATGGTTCAGGTTCCTAAACCAAACGGATGCCTTCACTTCTGTGTCGACCTGACTCAACAAGGCTGTGGTGAGGGAAACCCAGCCAATGTCCTCAGTGGATGACAGCTTGACCAAACTCTCCAAGAGTACAATGTTCTCAAAACCTGAGGCCAACAGTGGCTTTTGGCAGGTACCATCAGATGAAAAATCGAAATTACTGACCAGCTTTCTTACTCTGTTCAGCAGATTTCGCTTTAATCGTTTGCCGTTTGGTATAACCTCGGCACCCGAAGATTTTCCAGCAAACAATGTCTACCATCTTGCAAGGCTAAAAGGCGTAATCTTCCACACGGCTGATGTCCTTGTTCATGGAGCAACTGTCAAAGAACCAGATATCCTGGCCGACTGCAGCCCATCTCCACCGACCACAATCGCAGTGGATGCCTTGTCTACAGGACTAGTGGCCAGTCCTGTTTCAATAGCAACAGGATGGGTACCGTCAACCAGCCTACGATGCTTCTTGGGTGCTATCGGACACAGAAATGGGGTCTGTAGTTAGAGAAAGAGGCTGTCACATTTATGAGGGCTTGGGAGAAATTCTCCAACTATATCATCAGGCTGAAAGTAGTCATCGAGACAGAGCACAAAGCGTTAGTCTCATTACTGGATGAAAAGGAACTCGCTAGAATTCCTCCAAAATCCTGTGATCCACTTGGGACTAATGCGCTTTATTTACGAGAGAGACAGTTTGTCCAGGTCAAGCTGCAAGTGACTACCGGCACATTGTCCGGGGCTACAGCCCTACCATCTCACCACACAGGATGTTCATCTGGTCGATGAGGGCGAGTCCTATTCCCAGTAAAAGCTCCAACAGATATGCCAAGAGCAGATGCGGGATGAAGCCTGCATCGACACCTGTCAATACTGTGTGCAAGGCAGGTCACAGCAACATCCTGGTAGCATGGTGACTCACTGAGTAAAATCTGTCGCCTCGTCCATCTCGAAATAACTATGTTCTTAGAATAAAGCAATTACTGTTCAGGCATCTCCACAATTGTTCCTTAGCCAGTAATAACCAACATACAATAGTCATCATATTCCTGAAGGAGGGTGGGGCGGAGAATGTGCATGCTGAAGCAGGGTGTAACCTGGATCCACAGGAACAGACTCTGAAAGCAGCCGCTGGTGGCTGAGTTTGTGTTGCTTTGGTAAATGGCTGTGTCATGTCATCCTGAGAAGGACCTTGCTTGCTGAGGGTGAAGACAGGTCATACCCGAGCAAAATGTTCATCGTGTGACAGGACTTGAGGTTCATGATGTGAATCTTGGTCAGCCACGCCGGTGTGGCAGAAGCCCAGTATCAGCTGGCTTGTAACACCTTGATCGTGAAGGAAGAGAGCACAGCACAATTGCAAATGTTGTGAGGCCCTGTAAGATGATCAGGCATTACCAGCTCAAAGAAACCCCCAGGCCAGATTGTTGTTAATCTTGAGGAAGCACCAGTGACATGGGCTCAGCTCATTCTGTGTGAGCTGGAAGGAGGATGAGACACACAAACATTGCTGCTGAAGTCACCAACTAGCCTGGGCATTTGGCCACTCATTCAGGAATGTGTCCATCCCACCTCAACATGAGGACTGTCCATTGACCAGGGCTTCGAAGGCAAGGCTGTGATGGTCTCTGTTCAGAGACAAATGTGTTTCACCAGCTACATGTACAAGAATTGAACCATGGGCCTGGTGGGCAGATTGGGGTGAACTCTTGACCGTTTCATAGCTGTGGAAGCACAGATCATCTTGCCAGTGGCTCCACTGTCCATGGTCACTCGAATGTCATGGTGCTCGAAGGGGATGTCGAAGCAGGGGGACTGATCTGTACACAGAGTACATCCAGGATAGCACCATCTCCTAAGCATTAGCCATGTATTCGCCATCTTGATCTGGTAGAAAGTTCCACTTGCTGGAAAAATGTTTCTCTGGCTGGCCCGCTTGCTGACACAATGGTGCTGACACTGGTCATGTGTGTGTGGGAGGGGTGCTGCAGAGTGTGGTCTTGTTCAGTGAGGGTGAAGCGCTCTGGCGCTCCCCAAAGGTGGAAGTGGCAGTGCAGACAGCCTTGGCATCAGCAGCTGTGTGAATCTCACCCATCAGTGAATTCAGGGCTTGGGAGAGCTGGGTGCTGGTGGATGTCAGGGTGAGTGAAGCGAGCTTGGTGCTGCGATCGCTGCTTCACTCCCGGCCGGAGGCTGGGTTACGGAGCTGGAGCCAACACAGGCCCAGCAGCTTCGACAGCTCACCATCCTCAACAAGAGGCAGCTGGAATGATCGACATCCCGCACTCACTCCGTCCCGCACTCACTCCGTCCCACACTCACTCCGTCCCACACTCACTCCATCCCACACTCACACCATCCCACACGCACTCCGTCCCGCACTCACTCCGGCCCACACTCACTCCATCCCACACTCACTCCGTCCCACACTCACTCCATCCCACACTCACTCCATCCCACACTCACTCCGTCCCACACTCACTTCATCCCACACTCACTCCATCCCATACTCACTCCATTCCACACTCACTCCATCCCGTACTCACTCCGTCCCGCACTCACTCCGTCCCACATTCACTCCATCCCGCACTCACTCCGTCCCGCACTCACTCCGGCCCACACTCACTTCATCCTGCACTCACTCCATCCCATACTCACTCCATCCCACAATCACTCCATCCCGTACTCACTCCGTCCCGCACTCACTCCGGCCCACACTCACTCCATCCCGCACTCACTCCATCCCATACTCACTCCATCCCACACTCACTCCATCCCGCACTCACTCCGTCCCGCACTCACTCCGGCCCCCACTCACTCCATCCCGCACTCACTCCGTCCCGCACTCACTCCGTCCCGCACTCACTCCGGCCCACACTCACTCCATCCCGCACTCACTCCGTCCCGCACTCACTCCAACCCACACTCACTCCAACCTGCACTCACTCCGTCCCGCACTCACTCCATCCCGCACACACTCCGTCCCGCACTCACTCCGGCCCACACTCACTCCATCCCGCACTCACTCCATCCCCTACTCACTCCATCCCACACTCACTCCGTCCCGCACTCACTACGTCCCGCACTCACTCCGTCCCGCACTCACTCCGTCCTGCACTCACTCCAACCCACACTCACTCCATCCCGCACTCACTCCACCCCCACACACTCCATCCCACACTCACTCCATCCCACACACAATCCATCCCGCACTCACTCCATTCCACACTCACTCCATCCCACACACACTCCGTCCCACAATCACTCCAAACCACACTCACTCCATCCCACACTCACTCCATCCCACACTCACTCCATCCCGCACACACTCCGTGCCACACTCACTCCACCCCACACTCACTCCATCCTACACTCACTCCATCCCACACTCACTCCATCCCACACACACTCCATTCCACACTCACTCCATCCCGCACTCAGTCCATTCCACACTCACTCAGTCCCACACTCACTCCATCCCAAACTCACTTCATCCCACACTCACTCATTCCCACACTCACTCCATCCCACACACACTCCATCCCACACTCACTCCATTCCGCACTCACTCATTCCCACACTCACTCCAACCCACACTCAATCCGTCCCGCACACACTCCAACCCACACTCACTCCATCCCACACTCACTCCATTCCAATCTCACTCCATCCCACACTCACTCAGTCCCACACTCACTCCAACACACACTCACTCCGTCCCGCACACACTCCAATCCACACACACTCCAACCCACACTCACTCCGTCCCACACTCACTCCATCCCAAACTCACTCCATCCCACACTCACTCCATCCAACACACACTCCATCCCACACTCACTCCATTCCTCACTCACTCCATCCCGCACACACTCCGTGCTTCACTCACTCCATCCCACATTCACTCCGTGCCACACTCACTCCATTGCACACTCACTCCATCCGCACTCACTCCGTCCTGCACTCACTCCATCCCACACTCACTCCATCCTACACTCACTCCATCCCACACACACTCCATTCCACACTCACTCCATCCCACACTCACTCAGTCCCACACTCACTCCATCTCGCACTCACTCAGTCCCACACTCACTCCATCCCACACTCAGTCCATTCCACACTCACTCACTCCCACACTCACTCCAATCCACACTCACTCCGTCCCGCAAACACTCCTTCGCACACTCATCCATCCCACACTCACTCCATCCCACACTCACTCCATCCCACACACACTCCATTCCACACTCACTCGATCCCGCACTCACTCAGCCCCACACTCACTCCATTCCAATCTCACTCCATCCCACACTGACTTCAACCCACACTCACTTCAACCCACACTCAATCCGTCCCGCACACATTCCATCCCACACTCACTCCATCCCACACTCACTCCGTCCCACACTCACTCCATTCCGCGTTCACTCCAACCAACACTCACTCCATCCCACACTCACTCCATCCCACACACACTCCTTTCCACACTCACTCCATCCCACACTCACTTAGTCCCACACTCACTCCATCCCACACTCACTCCGTCCCACACACACTCCTTTCCACACTCACTCCATCCCACACTCACACCATCCCACACTCACACCATCCCACACTCACTCCATCCCACACTCACTCCATCCCACACACACTCAGTCCCACACTCACTCCATCACACACACACTCCATCCAACCACTCACTCCATTAAAAACTCACTCCATCCCACACTCACTCAGTCCCACACTCACTCCATCCCACACTCACTCCATCCCACACGCACTCCATCCCACACTCACTCAGTCCCACACTCACTCCAACCCAAACTCACTCCGTCCTGCACACATTCCATCGCACACTCACTCCATCCCACGATCACTCCATCCCACAATCACTCCATCCCACACTCACTCCATCCTGTACTCACTCCATCTCACACTCACTCCATCCCACACTCACTCCATCCCTTACTCACTTCATCCCACACTCACTCCATACCACACTCACTCCATCACACACTCACTCCATCCCACACACACTCCATCCAACACGCACTCCATCCCACACTCACTCCATCCAACACACACTCCATCCTGCACTCACTCCGTCCCAAAATCACTACATCCCACACTCAGTCCCACACTCACTCCAACCCACACTCACTCCAACCCACACTCACTGAGTCCCACACACACTCCAACCCACACTCAATCCATCCCACACTCACTCAGTCCCACACTCACTCCATCCCACCCACACTCCATCCAACACTCACTGCATTAAAAACTCACTCCATCCCACACTCACTCCATCCCACACTCACTGCATCCCACACACACTCCATCCCACACTCACTCCATCCCACACTCACTCCATCCAACATACACTCCATCCCGCACTCACTCCATCCCACACTCACTCCATCGCACACTCACTCCATTCCACACTTACTCCATCCAACATACACTCCATCCCGCACTCACTCCATCCCACACTCACTCCATCGCACACTCACTCCATTCCACACTCACTCCATCCCACCCTCACTCAGTCCCACACTCACTCCATCCAAACTCACTCCATCCCGGACTCACTCCATTCCACACTCACTTCATCCCGCACTCACTCTGTCCAGCACTCACTCCATCCCACACTCACTCAGTCCCACGCTCACTCCATCCCACACTCACTCTATTCCAATCTCACTCCATCCACACTCACTCAGTCCCGCACACAATCCATTCCACACACACTCCATTCCACACTCACTCCATCCCACACTCACTCTGTCCCACACTCACTCCAACCCACACTCACACCGTCCCGTACTCACTCCATCCCACACACACTCCATCCCACACTCACTCCATTCCACACTCACTCCATCCCACACTCACTCCATCCCACACTCAGTCCATTCCACACTTACTCCGTCCCGCACTCCCTCCATCCCGCAGCCAATCCATCCCACACTCAGTCCATTTCACACTCACTCCATCCCGCAGTCACTCCGTCCAGCACTCACTCCATTCCACACTCACTCCATCCCACACTCACTCAGTCCCACATACACTCAGTCCCATACTCACTCCATCCCGCACTCACTCAGTACCACACTCACTCCATCCCACACTCACTCCATCCCACACTCACTCAGTTCCACACTCACTCCGTCCCACACTCACTCCATCCCACATTCACTCCATCCCGCACACACTCAATCGCACACTCACTCCTTCCCACACTCACTCAGTCCCGCACTCACTCCCTCCCACTTTCACTCCGTCCCGCACTCACTCCATCCCACACTCACTCCGTCCCGCACTCACTCCGTTCCACGTTCACTCCATCGCACACTCACTTCATCCCACACTCACTCCGTACCACACTCACTCCATCCCACACTCACTTCGTCCCACACTTACTCCATTCCACACTCAATCCATCCAACACTCACTCCATCCCACATTCACTCCATCCCGCACACAATCAGTCCCACACTCACTCCATCCCACACTCACTCCATCCCACACTCACTCAGTCCCAGTCACTCCGTCCAAACTCACTGCATCCCGCACTCACTCCATCCCACACTCACTCCATCCCACACTCATTCTATTCCACACTCACTCCATCCCACACTCACTCAGTCCCACACTCACTCCAACCCACACTCACTCCGTCCCGCACACACTCCATTCCACACTCACACCGTCCCGCATTCACTCCATCCCACACACAATCCATCCCACACTCACTCCATTCCACACTCACTCCATCCCACACTCACTCCATCCCACACTCAGTCCATTCCACACTCACTCCGTCCCGCACTCCCTCCATCCCGCAGCCAATCCATCCCACACTCAGTCCATTTCACACTCAATCCATCCCGCAGTCACTCCGTCCAGCACTCACTCCATCCCACACTCACTCAGTCCCACACTCACTCAGTCCCACACACACTCAGTCCCATACTCACTCCATCCCGCACTCACTCAGTCCCATACTCACTCCATCACACACTCACTCAGTCCCACACTCACTCCGTCCCACACTCACTCCATCCCACATTCACTCCATCCCGCACACACTCCATCGCACACTCACTCCTTCCCACACTGACTCAGTCCCGCACTCACTCCCTCCCACTTTCACTCCGTCCCGCACTCACTCCATCCCACACTCACTCCGTCCCGCACTCACTCCGTTCCACATTCACTCCATCGCACACTCACTTCATCCCACACTCACTCCGTCCCACACTCACTCCGTCCCACACTCACTTCGTCCCACACTTACTCCATTCCACACTCACTCCATCCAACACTCCCTCCATCGCACATTCACTCCATCCTGCACACAATCCGTCCCACACTCGCTCCGTCCCACACTCACTCAGTCCCAGTCACTCCGTCCAAACTCACTCCATCCGCACTCACTCCATCCCACACTCACTCCATCCCACACTCGCTCCATCCCGCACTCACTCCATCCCACACTCACTCCATCCCGCACTCACTCCATCCCACACTCAGTCCATTCCACACTCACTCCATCCCGCACTCACTCCGTCCAGCACTCACTCCATTCCACACTCACTTCATCCCACACTCACTCCATTCCACACTCACTCCATCCCACACACACTCCGTCCCAAACTCACTCCAACCCACACTCACTCCATCCCACACTCACTCCATCCCACACTCACTCAGTCCCACACTCACTCCATCCCACACTCACTCCACCACACACTCAATCAGTCCCACACTCACTCCGTCCCACACTCACTCCATCCCACATTCACTCCATCCCACACACACTCCATCGCACACTCACTCCTTCCCACACTCACTCAGTCCCGCACTCACTCCCTCCCACTTTCACTCCGTCCCGCACTCACTCCATCCCACACTCACTCCGTCCCGCACTCACTCCGTTCCACATTCACTCCATCGCACACTCACTTCATCCCACACTCACTCCGTCCCACACTCACTCCGTCCCACACTTACTCCATTCCACACTCACTCCATCCAACACTCACTCCATCCCACATTCACTCCATCCCGCACACAATCCGTCCCACACTCACTCCATCCCACACACACTCCATCCCACACTCACTCCATCCCACACTCACTCCATCCCACACTCACTCAGTCCCAGTCACTCCGTCCAAACTCACTCCATCCCGCACTAACTCCATCCCACACTCACTCCATCCCACACTCACTCTATTCCACACTCACTCCATCCCACACTCACTCAGTCCCACACTCACTCCAACCCATACTCAATCCGTCCCGCACACACTCCATCCCACACCCACTCCATTCCACACTCACTCCATCCCACGCTCACTCCATCCCACACTCAGTCCATTCCACACTCACTCCATCCCGCAGCCAATTCATCCCACACTCAGTCCATTCCACACTCACTCACTCCCACACTCACTCCAATCCACACTCACTCCGTCCCGCAAACACTCCATCGCACACTCATCCATCCCACACTCACTCCATCCCACACTCACTCCATCCCACGCTCACTCCATCCCACACTCAGTCCATTCCACACTCCCTCCATCCCGCAGCCAATCCATCCCACACTCAGTCCATTCCACACTCACTCCATCCCGCAGTCACTCCGTCCAGCACTCACTCCATTCCACACTCACTCCATCCCGCACACACTCCGTGCTTCACTCACTCCATCCCACATTCACTCCGTGCCACACTCACTCCATTGCACACTCACTCCATCCCGCACTCACTCCGTCCTGCACTCACTCCATCCCACACTCACTCCATCCTACACTCACTCCATCCCACACACACTCCATTCCACACTCACTCCATCCCACACTCACTCAGTCCCACACTCACTCCATCCCACACACACTCCATTCCACACTCACTCCATCTCGCACTCACTCAGTCCCACAATCACTCCATCCCACACTCAGTCCATTCCACACTCACTCACTCCCACACTCACTCCAATCCACACTCACTCCGTCCCGCAAACACTCCATCGCACACTCATCCATCCCACACTCACTCCATCCCACACTCACTCCATCCCACACACACTCCATTCCACACTCACTTGATCCCGCAGTCACTCAGTCCATTCCACACTCACTCCATTCCAATCTCACTCCATCCCACACTCACTTCAACCCACACTCAATCCGTCCCGCACACATTCCATCCCACACTCACTCCATCCCACACTCACTCCGTCCCACACTCACTCCATTCCGCGTTCACTCCAACCAACACTCACTCCATCCCACACTCACTCCGTCCCACACACACTCCTTTCCACACTCACTCCATCCCACACTCACTTAGTCCCACACTCACTCCATCCCACACTCACTCCGTCCCACACACACTCCAACCCACACTCGCTCCGTCCCGCACAGATGCCATTCCACACTCACTCCATCCCACACTCACACCATCCCACACTCACTCCATCCCACACTCACTCCATCCCACACACACTCAGTCCCACACTCACTCCATCACACACACAGCCAATCCAACCACTCACTCCATTAAAAACTCACTCCATCCCACACTCACTCAGTCCCACACTCACTCCATCCCACACTCACTCCATCCCACACGCACTCCATCCCACACTCACTCAGTCCCACACTCACTCCAACCCACACTCACTCCGTCCTGCACACACTCCATCGCACACTCACTCCATCCCACAATCACTCCATCCCACACTCACTCCATCCCACACTCACTCCATCCTGTACTCACTCCATCTCACACTCACTCCATCCCACACTCACTCCATCCCTTACTCACTTCATCCCACACTCACTCCATACCACACTCACTCCATCACACACTCACTCCATCCCACACACACTCCATCCAACACGCACTCCATCCCACACTCACTCCATCCAACACACACTCCATCCTGCACTCACTCCGTCCCACAATCACTACATCCCACACTCAGTCCCACACTCACTCCAACCCACACTCACTCCAACCCACACTCACTCCATCCCACACTCACTGAGTCCCACACACACTCCAACCCACACTCAATCCATCCCACACTCACTCAGTCCCACACTCACTCCATCCCACCCACACTCCATCCAAAACTCACTGCATTAAAAACTCACTCCATCCCACACTCACTCCATCCCACACTCACTGCATCCCACACACAATCCATCCCACACTCACTCCATCCCACACTCACTCCATCCAACATACACTCCATCCCACACTCACTCCATCCAACACACACTCCATCCTGCACTCACTCCGTCCCACAATCACTACATCCCACACTCAGTCCCACACTCACTCCAACCCACACTCACTCCAACCCACACTCACTCCATCCCACACTCACTGAGTCCCACACACACTCCAACCCACACTCAATCCATCCCACACTCACTCAGTCCCACACTCACTCCATCCCACCCACACTATATCCAACACTCACTGCATTAAAAACTCACTCCATCCCACACTCACTCCATCCCACACTCACTGCATCCCACACACACTCCATCCCACACTCACTCCATCCCACACTCACTCCATCCAACATACACTCCATCCCGCACTCACTCCATCCCACACTCACTCCATCGTGCACTCACTCCATTCCACACTCACTCCATCCAACATACACTCCATCCCGCACTCACTCCATCCCACACTCACTCCATCGCACACTCACTCCATTCCACACTCACTCCATCCCACCCTCACTCAGTCCCACACTCACTCCATCCAAACTCACTCCATCCCGCACTCACTCCATACCACTCTCACTCCATTCCACACTCACTTCATCCCGCAATCACTCTGTCCAGCACTCACTCCATCCCACACTCACTCAGTCCCACGCTCACTCCGTCCCACACTCACTCTATTCCAATCTCACTCCATCCCACACTCACTCAGTCCCGCACACACTCCATTCCACACACACACCATTCCACACTCACTCCATCCCACACTCACTCAGTCCCACACTCACTCCAACCCACACTCACACCGTCCCGTACTCACTCCATCCCACACACACTCCATCCCACACTCACTCCATTCCACACTCCCTCCATCCCGCAGCCAATCCATCCCACACTCAGTCCATTCCACACTCACTCCATCCCGCAGTCACTCCGTCCAGCACTCACTCCATCCCACACTCACTCCGTCCCACACACACTCCTTTCCACACTCACTCCATCCCACACTCACTTAGTCCCACACTCACTCCATCCCACACTCACTCCGTCCCACACACACTCCAACCCACACTCGCTCCGTCCCGCACAGATGCCATTCCACACTCACTCCATCCCACACTCACACCATCCCACACTCACTCCATCCCACACTCACTCCATCCCACACACACTCAGTCCCACACTCACTCCATCACACACACAGCCAATCCAACCACTCACTCCATTAAAAACTCACTCCATCCCACACTCACTCAGTCCCACACTCACTCCATCCCACACTCACTCCATCCCACACGCACTCCATCCCACACTCACTCAGTCCCACACTCACTCCAACCCACACTCACTCCGTCCTGCACACACTCCATCGCACACTCACTCCATCCCACAATCACTCCATCCCACACTCACTCCATCCCACACTCACTCCATCCTGTACTCACTCCATCTCACACTCACTCCATCCCACACTCACTCCATCCCTTACTCACTTCATCCCACACTCACTCCATACCACACTCACTCCATCACACACTCACTCCATCCCACACACACTCCATCCAACACGCACTCCATCCCACACTCACTCCATCCAACACACACTCCATCCTGCACTCACTCCGTCCCACAATCACTACATCCCACACTCAGTCCCACACTCACTCCAACCCACACTCACTCCAACCCACACTCACTCCATCCCACACTCACTGAGTCCCACACACACTCCAACCCACACTCAATCCATCCCACACTCACTCAGTCCCACACTCACTCCATCCCACCCACACTCCATCCAAAACTCACTGCATTAAAAACTCACTCCATCCCACACTCACTCCATCCCACACTCACTGCATCCCACACACAATCCATCCCACACTCACTCCATCCCACACTCACTCCATCCAACATACACTCCATCCCACACTCACTCCATCCAACACACACTCCATCCTGCACTCACTCCGTCCCACAATCACTACATCCCACACTCAGTCCCACACTCACTCCAACCCACACTCACTCCAACCCACACTCACTCCATCCCACACTCACTGAGTCCCACACACACTCCA
Source organism: Isurus oxyrinchus (assembly GCA_026770705.1). NCBI lineage: Eukaryota > Metazoa > Chordata > Chondrichthyes > Lamniformes > Lamnidae > Isurus > Isurus oxyrinchus. Next base: position 195,002 of record JANJGN010000956.1, on the reverse strand, counting down.
ACCCACACTCAATCCATCCCACACTCACTCAGTCCCACACTCACTCCATCCCACCCACACTATATCCAACACTCACTGCATTAAAAACTCACTCCATCCCACACTCACTCCATCCCACACTCACTGCATCCCACACACACTCCATCCCACACTCACTCCATCCCACACTCACTCCATCCAACATACACTCCATCCCGCACTCACTCCATCCCACACTCACTCCATCGTGCACTCACTCCATTCCACACTCACTCCATCCAACATACACTCCATCCCGCACTCACTCCATCCCACACTCACTCCATCGCACACTCACTCCATTCCACACTCACTCCATCCCACCCTCACTCAGTCCCACACTCACTCCATCCAAACTCACTCCATCCCGCACTCACTCCATACCACTCTCACTCCATTCCACACTCACTTCATCCCGCAATCACTCTGTCCAGCACTCACTCCATCCCACACTCACTCAGTCCCACGCTCACTCCGTCCCACACTCACTCTATTCCAATCTCACTCCATCCCACACTCACTCAGTCCCGCACACACTCCATTCCACACACACACCATTCCACACTCACTCCATCCCACACTCACTCAGTCCCACACTCACTCCAACCCACACTCACACCGTCCCGTACTCACTCCATCCCACACACACTCCATCCCACACTCACTCCATTCCACACTCCCTCCATCCCGCAGCCAATCCATCCCACACTCAGTCCATTCCACACTCACTCCATCCCGCAGTCACTCCGTCCAGCACTCACTCCATTCCACACTCACTCCATCCCGCACACACTCCGTGCTTCACTCACTCCATCCCACATTCACTCCGTGCCACACTCACTCCATTGCACACTCACTCCATCCCGCACTCACTCCGTCCTGCACTCACTCCATCCCACACTCACTCCATCCTACACTCACTCCATCCCACACACACTCCATTCCACACTCACTCCATCCCACACTCACTCAGTCCCACACTCACTCCATCCCACACACACTCCGTCCCGCACTCACTCCGTTCCACATTCACTCCATCGCACACTCACTTCATCCCACACTCACTCCGTCCCACACTCACTCCGTCCCACACTCACTTCGTCCCACACTTACTCCATTCCACACTCACTCCATCCAACACTCCCTCCATCGCACATTCACTCCATCCTGCACACAATCCGTCCCACACTCGCTCCGTCCCACACTCACTCAGTCCCAGTCACTCCGTCCAAACTCACTCCATCCGCACTCACTCCATCCCACACTCACTCCATCCCACACTCGCTCCATCCCGCACTCACTCCATCCCACACTCACTCCATCCCGCACTCACTCCATCCCACACTCAGTCCATTCCACACTCACTCCATCCCGCACTCACTCCGTCCAGCACTCACTCCATTCCACACTCACTTCATCCCACACTCACTCCATTCCACACTCACTCCATCCCACACACACTCCGTCCCAAACTCACTCCAACCCACACTCACTCCATCCCACACTCACTCCATCCCACACTCACTCAGTCCCACACTCACTCCATCCCACACTCACTCCATCACACACTCAATCAGTCCCACACTCACTCCGTCCCACACTCACTCCATCCCACATTCACTCCATCCCGCACACACTCCATCGCACACTCACTCCTTCCCACACTCACTCAGTCCCGCACTCACTCCCTCCCACTTTCACTCCGTCCCGCACTCACTCCATCCCACACTCACTCCGTCCCGCACTCACTCCGTTCCACATTCACTCCATCGCACACTCACTTCATCCCACACTCACTCCATCCAACACTCACTCCATCCCACATTCACTCCATCCCACACACAATCCGTCCCACACTCTCTCCATCCCACACACACTCCATCCCACACTCACTCCATCCCACACTCACTCCATCCCACACTCACTCAGTCCCAGTCACTCCGTCCAAACTCACTCCATCCCGCACTAACTCCATCCCACACTCACTCCATCCCACACTCACTCTATTCCACACTCACTCCATCCCACACTCACTCAGTCCCACACTCACTCCAACCCATACTCAATCCGTCCCGCACACACTCCATCCCACACTCACTCCATTCCACACTCACTCCATCCCACGCTCACTCCATCCCACACTCAGTCCATTCCACACTCACTCCATCCCGCAGCCAATTCATCCCACACTCAGTCCATTCCACACTCACTCACTCCCACACTCACTCCAATCCACACTCACTCCGTCCCGCAAACACTCCATCGCACACTCATCCATCCCACACTCACTCCATCCCACACTCACTCCATCCCACGCTCACTCCATCCCACACTCAGTCCATTCCACACTCCCTCCATCCCGCAGCCAATCCATCCCACACTCAGTCCATTCCACACTCACTCCATCCCGCAGTCACTCCGTCCAGCACTCACTCCATTCCACACTCACTCCATCCCGCACACACTCCGTGCTTCACTCACTCCATCCCACATTCACTCCGTGCCACACTCACTCCATTGCACACTCACTCCATCCCGCACTCACTCCGTCCTGCACTCACTCCATCCCACACTCACTCCATCCTACACTCACTCCATCCCACACACACTCCATTCCACACTCACTCCATCCCACACTCACTCAGTCCCACACTCACTCCATCCCACACACACTCCATCCCACACTCACTCCATCTCGCACTCACTCAGTCCCACAATCACTCCATCCCACACTCAGTCCATTCCACACTCACTCACTCCCACACTCACTCCAATCCACACTCACTCCGTCCCGCAAACACTCCATCGCACACTCATCCATCCCACACTCACTCCATCCCACACTCACTCCATCCCACACACACTCCATTCCACACTCACTTGATCCCGCAGTCACTCAGTCCATTCCACACTCACTCCATTCCAATCTCACTCCATCCCACACTCACTTCAACCCACACTCAATCCGTCCCGCACACATTCCATCCCACACTCACTCCATCCCACACTCACTCCGTCCCACACTCACTCCATTCCGCGTTCACTCCAACCAACACTCACTCCATCCCACACTCACTCCGTCCCACACACACTCCTTTCCACACTCACTCCATCCCACACTCACTTAGTCCCACACTCACTCCATCCCACACTCACTCCGTCCCACACACACTCCAACCCACACTCGCTCCGTCCCGCACAGATGCCATTCCACACTCACTCCATCCCACACTCACACCATCCCACACTCACTCCATCCCACACTCACTCCATCCCACAGACACTCAGTCCCACACTCACTCCATCACACACACAGCCAATCCAACCACTCACTCCATTAAAACTCACTCCATCCCACACTCACTCAGTCCCACACTCACTCCATCCCACACTCACTCCATCCCACACGCACTCCATCCCACACTCACTCAGTCCCACACTCACTCCAACCCACACTCACTCCGTCCTGCACACACTCCATCGCACACTCACTCCATCCCACAATCACTCCATCCCACACTCACTCCATCCCACACTCACTCCATCCTGTACTCACTCCATCTCACACTCACTCCATTCCACACTCACTCCATCCCTTACTCACTTCATCCCACACTCACTCCATACCACACTCACTCCATCACACACTCACTCCATCCTACACACACTCCATCCAACACGCACTCCATCCCACACTCACTCCATCCAACACACACTCCATCCTGCACTCACTCCGTCCCACAATCACTACATCCCACACTCAGTCCCACACTCACTCCAACCCACACTCACTCCAACCCACACTCACTCCATCCCACACTCACTGAGTCCCACACAGACTCCAACCCACACTCAATCCATCCCACACTCACTCAGTCCCACACTCACTCCATCCCACCCACACTCCATCCAACACTCACTGCATTAAAAACTCACTCCATCCCACACTCACTCCATCCCACACTCACTGCATCCCACACACACTCCATCCCACATTCACTCAATCCCACACTCACTCCATCCAACATACACTCCATCCCACACTCACTCCATCCAACACACACTCCATCCTGCACTCACTCCATCCCACAATCACTACATCCCACACTCAGTCCCACACTCACTCCAACCCACACTCACTCCATCCCACACTCACTCCATCCCACACTCACTGCATCCCACACACACTCCATCCCACACTCACTACATCCCACACTCACTCCATCCAACATACACTCCATCCCGCACTCACTCCATCCCACACTCACTCCATCGTGCACTCACTCCATTCCACACTCACTCCATCCAACATACACTCCATCCCGCACTCACTCCATCCCACACTCACTCCATCGCACACTCACTCCTTTCCACACTCACTCCATCCCACCCTCACTCAGTCCCACACTCACTCCATCCAAACTCACTCCATCCCGCACTCACTCCATACCACACTCACTCCATTCCACACTCACTTCATCCCGCACTCACTCTGTCCAGCACTCACTCCATCCCACACTCACTCAGTCCCACGCTCACTCCGTCCCACACTCACTCTATTCCAATCTCACTCCGTCCAAACTCACTCAGTCCCGCACACACTCCATTCCACACACACTCCATTCCACACTCACTCCATCCCACACTCACTCAGTCCCACACTCACTCCAACCCACACTCACACCGTCCCGTACTCACTCCATCCCACACACACTCCATCCCACACTCACTCCATTCCACACTCACTCCATCCCACACTCACTCCATCCCACACTCAGTCCATTCCACACTCACTCCGTCCCGCACTCCCTCCATCCCGCAGCCAATCCATCCCACACTCAGTCCATTTCACACTCACTCCATCCCGCAGTCACTCCGTCCAGCACTCACTCCATTCCACACTCACTCCATCCCGCACTCACTCAGTCCCACACTCACTCCATCCCACACTCACTCCATCCCACGCTCACTCAGTTCCACACTCACTCCGTCCCACACTCACTCCATCCCACATTCACTCCATCCCGCACACACTCAATCGCACTCACTCCTTCCCACCCTCACTCAGTCCCGCACTCACTCCCTCCCACTTTCACTCCGTCCCGCACTCACTCCATCCCACACTCACTCCGTCCCACACTCACTCCGTTCCACGTTCACTCCATCGCACACTCACTTCATCCCACACTCACTCCGTACCACACTCACTCCATCCCACACTCACTTCGTCCCACACTTACTCCATTCAACACTCACTCCATCCAACACTCACTCCATCCCACATTCACTCCATCCCGCACACAATCAGTCCCACACTCACTCCATCCCACACTCACTCCATCCCACACTCACTCAGTCCCAGTCACTCCGTCCAAACTCACTCCATCCCGCACTCACTCCATCCCACACTCACTCCATCCCACACTCACTCCATTCCACACTCACTCCATCCCACCCTCACTCAGTCCCACACTCACTCCATCCAAACTCACTCCATCCCGCACTCACTCCATACCACACTCACTCCATTCCACACTCACTTCATCCCGCAATCACTCTGTCCAGCACTCACTCCATCCCACACTCACTCAGTCCCACGCTCACTCCGTCCCACACTCACTCTATTCCAATCTCACTCCATCCCACACTCACTCAGTCCCGCACACACTCCATTCCACACACACTCCATTCCACACTCACTCCATCCCACACTCACTCAGTCCCACACTCACTCCAACCCACACTCACACCGTCCCGTACTCACTCCATCCCACACACACTCCATCCCACACTCACTCCATTCCACACTCACTCCATCCCACACTCACTCCTTCCCACACTCAGTCCATTCCACACTCACTCCGTCCCGCACTCCCTCCATCCCGCAGCTAATCCATCCCACACTCAGTCCATTTCACACTCACTCCATCCCGCAGTCACTCCGTCCAGCACTCACTCCATTCCACACTCACTCCATCCCACACTCACTCAGTCCCACACACACTCAGTCCCATACTCACTCCATCCCGCACTCACTCAGTCCCACACTCACTCCATCCCACACTCACTCCATCCCACGCTCACTCAGTTCCACACTCACTCCGTCCCACACTCACTCCATCCCACATTCACTCCATCCCGCACACACTCAATCGCACACTCACTCCTTCCCACACTCACTCAGTCCCGCACTCACTCCCTCCCACTTTCACTCCGTCCCGCACTCACTCCATCCCACACTCACTCCGTCCCACACTCACTCCGTTCCACGTTCACTCCATCGCACACTCACTTCATCCCACACTCACTCCGTACCACACTCACTCCATCCCACACTCACTTCGTCCCACACTTACTCCATTCCACACTCACTCCATCCAACACTCACTCCATCCCACATTCACTCCATCCCGCACACAATCAGTCCCACACTCACTCCATCCCACACTCACTCCATCCCACACTCACTCAGTCCCAGTCACTCCGTCCAAACTCACTCCATCCCGCACTCACTCCATCCCACACTCACTCCATCCCACACTCACTCTATTCCACACTCACTCCATCCCACACTCACTCAGTCCCACACTCACTCCAACCCACACTCACTCCGTCCTGCACACACTCCATTCCACACTCACACCGTCCCGCATTCACACCACCCCACACACAATCCATCCCACACTCACTCCATTCCACACTCACTCCATCCCACACTCACTCCATCCCACACTCAGTCCATTCCACACTCACTCCGTCCCGCACTCCCTCCATCCCGCAGCCAATCCATCCCACACTCAGTCCATTTCACACTCAATCCATCCCGCAGTCACTCCGTCCAACACTCACTCCATTCCACACTCACTCCATCCCACACTCACTCAGTCCCACACACACTCAGTCCCATACTCACTCCATCCAGCACTCACTCAGTCCCATACTCACTCCATCACACACTCACTCAGTCCCACACTCACTCCGTCCCACACTCACTCCATCCCACATTCACTCCATCCCGCACACACTCCATCGCACACTCACTCCTTCCCACACTGACTCAGTCCCGCACTCACTCCCTCCCACTTTCACTCCGTCCCGCACTCACTCCATCCCACACTCACTCCGTCCCGCACTCACTCCGTTCCACATTCACTCCATCGCACACTCACTTCATCCCACACTCACTCCATCCCACACTCACTCCGTCCCACACTCACTTCGTCCCACACTTACTCCATTCCACACTCACTCCATCCAACACTCCCTCCATCGCACATTCACTCCATCCTGCACACAATCCGTCCCACACTCGCTCCGTCCCACACTCACTCAGTCCCATTCACTCCGTCCATCTCACTCCATCCGCACTCACTCCATCCCACACTCACTCCATCCCACACTCGCTCCGTCCCGCACACACTCCATTCCACACTCACACCGTCCCGCATTCACTCCATCCCACACACAATCCATCCCACACTCAATCCATTCCACACTCACTCCATCCCACACTCACTCCATCCCACACTCAGACCATTCCACACTCACTCCGTCCCGCACTCCCTCCATCCCGCAGCCAATCCATCCCACACTCAGTCCATTTCACACTCAATCCATCCCACACTCACTCCATCCCACACTCACTCCATCCAACACTCACTCAGTCCCAGTCACTCCGTCCAAACTCACTCCATCCCGCACTAACTCCATCCCACACTCACTCCATCCCACACTCACTCTATTCCACACTCACTCCATCCCACACTCACTCATTCCCACACTCACTCCAACCCATACTCAATCCGTCCCGCACACACTCCATCCCACACTCACTCCATTCCACACTCACTCCATCCCACGCTCACTCCATCCCACACTCAGTCCATTCCACACTCCCTCCATCCCGCAGCCAATCCATCCCACACTCAGTCCATTCCAAACTCACTCCATCCCGCAGTCACTCCGTCCAGCACTCACTCCATTCCACACTCACTCCATCCCGCACTCACTCCATCACACACTCACTCAGTCCCACACTCACTCCGTCCCACACTCACTCCATCCCACATTCACGCCATCCCGCACACACTCCATCGCACACTCACTCCTTCCCACACTCACTCAGTCCCGCACTCACTCCCTCCCACACTCACTCAGTCCCACACTCACTCCATCCCACATTCACTCCATCACACACTCACTCAGTCCCACACTCACTCCGTCCCACACTCACTCCATCCCACATTCACTCCATCCCGCACACACTCCATCGCACACTCACTCCTTCCCACACTCAGTCAGTCCCGCACTCACTCCCTCCCACTTTCACTCCGTCCTGCACTCACTCCATCCCACACTCACTCCGTCCCCCACTCACTCCGTTCCACATTCACTTAATCGCACACTCACTTCATCCCACACTCACTCCGTCCCACACTCACTCCGTCCCACACTCACTTCGTCCCACACTTACTCCATTCCACACTCACTCCATCCAACACTCACTCCATCCCACATTCACTCCATCCCGCACACAATCCGTCCCACACTCACTCCATCCGACACACACTCCATCCCACACTCACTCCATCCCACACTCACTCCATCCCACACTCACTCAGTCCCAGTCACTCCGTCCAAACTCACTCCATCCCGCACTAACTCCATCCCACACTCACTCCATCCCACACTCACTCTATTCCACACTCACTCCATCCCACACTCACTCAGTCCCACACTCACTCCAACCCATACTCAATCCGTCCCGCACACACTCCATCCCACACTCACTCCATTCCACACTCACTCCATCCCACGCTCACTCCATCCCACACTCAGTCCATTCCACACTCCCTCCATCCCGCAGCCAATTCATCCCACACTCAGTCCATTCCACACTCACTCACTCCCACACTCACTCCAATCCACACTCACTCCGTCCCGCAAACACTCCATCGCACACTCATCCATCCCACACTCACTCCATCCCACACTCACTCCATCCCACGCTCACTCCATCCCACACTCAGTCCATTCCACACTCCCTCCATCCCGCAGCCAATCCATCCCACAATCAGTCCATTCCACACTCACTCCATCCCGCAGTCACTCCGTCCAGCACTCACTCCATTCCACACTCACTCCATTCCACACACACTCCGTGCTTCACTCACTCCATCCCACATTCACTCCGTGCCACACTCACTCCATTGCACACTCACTCCATCCCGCACTCACTCCGTCCTGCACTCACTCCATCCCACACTCACTCCAGCCTACACTCACTCCATCCCACACACACTCCATTCCACACTCACTCCATCCCACACTCACTCAGTCCCACACTCACTCCATCCCACACACACTCCATTCCACACTCACTCCATCTCGCACTCACTCAGTCCCACAATCACTCCATCCCACACTCAGTCCATTCCACACTCACTCACTCCCACACTCACTCCAATCCACACTTACTCCGTCCCGCAAACACTTGATCCCGCAGTCACTCAGTCCATTCCACACTCACTCCATTCCAATCTCACTCCATCCCACACTCACTTCAACCCACACTCAATCCGTCCCGCACACATTCCATCCCACACTCACTCCATCCCACACTCACTCCGTCCCAGACTCACTCCATTCCGCGTTCACTCCAACCAACACTCACTCCATCCCACACTCACTCCGTCCCACACACACTCCTTTCCACACTCACTCCATCCCACACTCACTTAGTCCCACACTCACTCCATCCCACACTCACTCCGTCCCACACACACTCCAACCCACACTCGCTCCGTCCCGCACAGATGCCATTCCACACTCACTCCATCCCACACTCACACCATCCCACACTCACTCCATCCCACACTCACTCCATCCCACACACACTCAGTCCCACACTCACTCCATCACACACACACCCAATCCAACCACTCACTCCATTAAAAACTCACTCCATCCCACACTCACTCAGTCCCACACTCACTCCATCCCACACTCACTCCATCCCACACGCACTCCATCCCACACTCACTCAGTCCCACACTCACTCCAACCCACACTCACTCCGTCCTGCACACACTCCATCGCACACTCACTCCATCCCACAATCACTCCATCCCACACTCACTCCATCCCAAACTCACTCCATCCTGTACTCACTCCATCTCACACTCACTCCATCCCACACTCACTCCATCCCTTACTCACTTCATCCCACATTCACTCCATACCACACTCACTCCATCACACACTCACTCCATCCCACACACACTCCATCCAACACGCACTCCATCCCACACTCACTCCATCCAACACACACTCCATCCTGCACTCACTCCGTCCCACAATCACTACATCCCACACTCAGTCCCACACTCACTCCAACCCACACTCACTCCAACCCACACTCACTCCATCCCACACTCACTGAGTCCCACACACACTCCAACCCACACTCAATCCATCCCACACTCACTCAGTCCCACACTCACTCCATCCCACCCACACTATATCCAACACTCACTGCATTAAAAACTCACTCCATCCCACACTCACTCCATCCCACACTCACTGCATCCCACACACACTCCATCCCACACTCACTCCATCCCACACTCACTCCATCCAACATACACTCCATCCCACACTCACTCCATCCCACACTCACTCCATCGTGCACTCACTCCATTCCACACTCACTCCATCCAACATACACTCCATCCCGCACTCACTCCATCCCACACTCACTCCATCGCACACTCAATCCATTCAACACTCACTCCATCCCACCCTCACTCAGTCCCACACTCACTCCATCCAAACTCACTCCATCCCGCACTCACTCCATACCACACTCACTCCATTCCACACTCACTTCATCCCGCACTCACTCTGTCCAGCACTCACTCCATCCCACACTCACTCAGTCCCACGCTCACTCCGTCCCACACTCACTCTATTCCAATCTCACTCCATCCCACACTCACTCAGTCCCGCACACACTCCATTCCACACACACTCCATTCCACACTCACTCCATCCCACACTCACTCAGTCCCACACTCACTCCAACCCACACTCACACCGTCCCGTACTCACTCCATCCCACACACACTCCATCCCACACTCACTCCATTCCACACTCACTCCATCCCACACTCACTCCATCCCACACTCAGTCCATTCCACACTCACTCCGTCCCGCACTCCCTCCATCCCGCAGCCAATCCATCCCACACTCAGTCCATTTCACACTCACTCCATCCCGCAGTCACTCCGTCCAGCACTCACTCCATTCCACACTCAATCCATCCCACACTCACTCAGTCCCACACACACTCAGTCCCATACTCACTCCATCCCGCACTCACTCAGTCCCGCACTCACTCCATCCCACACTCACTCCATCCCACACTCACTCAGTTCCACACTCACTCCGTCCCACACTCACTCCATCCCACATTCACTCCATCCCGCACACACTCAATCGCACACTCACTCCTTCCCACACTCACTCAGTCCCGCACTCACTCCCTCCCACTTTCACTCCGTCCCGCACTCACTCCATCCCACACTCACTCCGTCCCACACTCACTCCGTTCCACGTTCACTCCATCGCACACTCACTTCATCCCACACTCACTCCGTACCACACTCACTCCATCCCACACTCACTTCGTCCCACACTTACTCCATTCCACACTCACTCCATCCAACACTCACTCCATCCCACATTCACTCCATCCCGCACACAATCAGTCCCACACTCACTCCATCCCACACTCACTCCATCCCACACTCACTCAGTCCCAGTCACTCCGTCCAAACTCACTCCATCCCGCACTCACTCCATCCCACACTCACTCCATCCCACACTCACTCTATTCCACACTCACTCCATCCCACACTCACTCAGTCCCACACTCACTCCAACCCACACTCACTCCGTCCTGCACACACTCCATTCCACACTCACACCGTCCCGCATTCACACCATCCCACACACAATCCATCCCACACTCACTCCATTCCACACTCACTCCATCCCACACTCACTCCATCCCACACTCAGTCCATTCCACACTCACTCCGTCCCGCACTCCCTCCATCCCGCAGCCAATCCATCCCACACTCAGTCCATTTCACACTCAATCCATCCCGCAGTCACTCCGTCCAACACTCACTCCATTCCACACTCACTCCATCCCACACTCACTCAGTCCCACACACACTCAGTCCCATACTCACTCCATCCCGCACTCACTCAGTCCCATACTCACTCCATCACACACTCACTCAGTCCCACACTCACTCCGTCCCACACTCACTCCATCCCACATTCACTCCATCCCGCACACACTCCATCGCACACTCACTCCTTCCCACACTCACTCAGTCCCGCACTCACTCCCTCCCACTTTCACTCCGTCCCGCACTCACTCCATCCCACACTCACTCCGTCCCGCACTCACTCCGTTCCACATTCACTCCATCGCACACTCACTTCATCCCACACTCACTCCATCCCACACTCACTCCGTCCCACACTCACTTCGTCCCACACTTACTCCATTCCACACTCACTCCATCCAACACTCCCTCCATCGCACATTCACTCCATCCTGCACACAATCCGTCCCACACTCGCTCCGTCCCACACTCACTCAGTCCCAGTCACTCCGTCCAAACTCACTCCATCCGCACTCACTCCATCCCACACTCACTCCATCCCACACTCGCTCCGTCCCGCACACACTCCATTCCACACTCACACCGTCCCGCATTCACTCCATCCCACACACAATCCATCCCACACTCACTCCATTCCACACTCACTCCATCCCACACTCACTCCATCCCACACTCAGTCCATTCCACACTCACTCCGTCCCGCACTCCCTCCATCCCGCAGCCAATCCATCCCACACTCAGTCCATTTCACACTCAATCCATCCCACACTCACTCCATCCCACACTCACTCCATCCAACACTCACTCAGTCCCAGTCACTCCGTCCAAACTCACTCCATCCCGCACTAACTCCATCCCACACTCACTCCATCCCACACTCACTCTATTCCACACTCACTCCATCCCACACTCACTCATTCCCACACTCACTCCAACCCATACTCAATCCGTCCCGCACACATTCCATCCCACACTCACTCCATTCCACACTCACTCCATCCCACGCTCACTCCATCCCACACTCAGTCCATTCCACACTCCCTCCATCCCGCAGCCAATCCATCCCACACTCAGTCCATTCCAAACTCACTCCATCCCGCAGTCACTCCGTCCAGCACTCACTCCATTCCACACTCACTCCATCCCGCACTCACTCCATCACACACTCACTCAGTCCCACACTCACTCCGTCCCACACTCACTCCATCCCACATTCACGCCATCCCGCACACACTCCATCGCACACTCACTCCTTCCCACACTCACTCAGTCCCGCACTCACTCCCTCCCACACTCACTCAGTCCCACACTCACTCCATCCCACATTCACTCCATCACACACTCACTCAGTCCCACACTCACTCCGTCCCACACTCACTCCATCCCACATTCACTCCATCCCGCACACACTCCATCGCACACTCACTCCTTCCCACACTCAGTCAGTCCCGCACGCACTCCCTCCCACTTTCACTCCGTCCCGCACTCACTCCATCCCACACTCACTCCGTCCCCCACTCACTCCGTTCCACATTCACTTAATCGCACACTCACTTCATCCCACACTCACTCCGTCCCACACTCACTCCGTCCCACACTCACTTCGTCCCACACTTACTCCATTCCACACTCACTCCATCCAACACTCACTCCATCCCACATTCACTCCATCCCGCACACAATCCGTCCCACACTCACTCCATCCGACACACACTCCATCCCACACTCACTCCATCCCACACTCACTCCATCCCACACTCACTCAGTCCCAGTCACTCCGTCCAAACTCACTCCATCCCGCACTAACTCCATCCCACACTCACTCCATCCCACACTCACTCTATTCCACACTCACTCCATCCCACACTCACTCAGTCCCACACTCACTCCAACCCATACTCAATCCGTCCCGCACACACTCCATCCCACACTCACTCCATTCCACACTCACTCCATCCCACGCTCACTCCATCCCACACTCAGTCCATTCCACACTCCCTCCATCCCGCAGCCAATTCATCCCACACTCAGTCCATTCCACACTCACTCACTCCCACACTCACTCCAATCCACACTCACTCCGTCCCGCAAACACTCCATCGCACACTCATCCATCCCACACTCACTCCATCCCACACTCACTCCATCCCACGCTCACTCCATCCCGCACTCAGTCCATTCCACACTCCCTCCATCCCGCAGCCAATCCATCCCACACTCAGTCCATTCCACACACACTCCATCCCGCAGTCACTCCGTCCAGCACTCACTCCATTCCACACTCACTCCATCCCGCACACACTCCGTGCTTCACTCACTCCATCCCACATTCACTCCGTGCCACACTCACTCCATTGCACACTCACTCCATCCCGCACTCACTCCGTCCTGCACTCACTCCATCCCACACTCACTCCATCCTACACTCACTCCATCCCACACACACTCCATTCCACACTCACTCCATCCCACACTCACTCAGTCCCACACTCACTCCATCCCACACACACTCCATTCCACACTCACTCCATCTCGCACTCACTCAGTCCCACAATCACTCCATCCCACACTCAGTCCATTCCACACTCACTCACTCCCACACTCACTCCAATCCACACTCACTCCGTCCCGCAAACACTCCATCGCACACTCATCCATCCCACACTCACTCCATCCCACACTCACTCCATCCCACACACACTCCATTCCACACTCACTTGATCCCGCAGTCACTCAGTCCATTCCACACTCACTCCATTCCAATCTCACTCCATCCCACACTCACTTCAACCCACACTCAATCCGTCCCGCACACATTCCATCCCACACTCACTCCATCCCACACTCACTCCGTCCCAGACTCACTCCATTCCGCGTTCACTCCAACCAACACTCACTCCATCCCACACTCACTCCGTCCCACACACACTCCTTTCCACACTCACTCCATCCCACACTCACTTAGTCCCACACTCACTCCATCCCACACTCACTCCGTCCCACACACACTCCAACCCACACTCGCTCCGTCCCGCACAGATGCCATTCCACACTCACTCCATCCCACACTCACACCATCCCACACTCACTCCATCCCACACTCACTCCATCCCACACACACTCAGTCCCACACTCACTCCATCACACCCACACCCAATCCAACCACTCACTCCATTAAAAACTCACTCCATCCCACACTCACTCAGTCCCACACTCACTCCATCCCACACTCACTCCATCCCACACGCACTCCATCCCACACTCACTCAGTCCCACACTCACTCCAACCCACACTCACTCCGTCCTGCACACACTCCATCGCACACTCACTCCATCCCACAATCACTCCATCCCACACTCACTCCATCCCACACTCACTCCATCCTGTACTCACTCCATCTCACACTCACTCCATCCCACACTCACTCCATCCCTTACTCACTTCATCCCACATTCACTCCATACCACACTCACTCCATCACACACTCACTCCATCCCACACACACTCCATCCAACACGCACTCCATCCCACACTCACTCCATCCAACACACACTCCATCCTGCACTCACTCCGTCCCACAATCACTACATCCCACACTCAGTCCCACACTCACTCCAACCCACACTCACTCCAACCCACACTCACTCCATCCCACACTCACTGAGTCCCACACACACTCCAACCCACACTCAATCCATCCCACACTCACTCAGTCCCACACTCACTCCATCCCACCCACACTATATCCAACACTCACTGCATTAAAAACTCACTCCATCCCACACTCACTCCATCCCACACTCACTGCATCCCACACACACTCCATCCCACACTCACTCCATCCCACACTCACTCCATCCAACATACACTCCATCCCGCACTCACTCCATCCCACACTCACTCCATCGTGCACTCACTCCATTCCACACTCACTCCATCCAACATACACTCCATCCCGCACTCACTCCATCCCACACTCACTCCATCGCAAACTCAATCCATTCCACACTCACTCCATCCCACCCTCACTCAGTCCCACACTCACTCCATCCAAACTCACTCCATCCCGCACTCACTCCATACCACACTCACTCCATTCCACACTCACTTCATCCCGCACTCACTCTGTCCAGCACTCACTCCATCCCACACTCACTCAGTCCCACGCTCACTCCGTCCCACACTCACTCTATTCCAATCTCACTCCATCCCACACTCACTCAGTCCCGCACACACTCCATTCCACACACACTCCATTCCACACTCACTCCATCCCACACTCACTCAGTCCCACACTCACTCCAACCCACACTCACACCGTCCCGTACTCACTCCATCCCACACACACTCCATCCCACACTCACTCCATTCCACACTCACTCCATCCCACACTCACTCCATCCCACACTCAGTCCATTCCACACTCACTCCGTCCCGCACTCCCTCCATCCCGCAGCCAATCCATCCCACACTCAGTCCATTTCACACTCACTCCATCCCGCAGTCACTCCGTCCAGCACTCACTCCATTCCACACTCAATCCATCCCACACTCACTCAGTCCCACACACACTCAGTCCCATACTCACTCCATCCCGCACTCACTCAGTCCCACACTCACTCCATCCCACACTCACTCCATCCCACACTCACTCAGTTCCACACTCACTCCGTCCCACACTCACTCCATCCCACATTCACTCCATCCCGCACACACTCAATCGCACACTCACTCCTTCCCACACTCACTCAGTCCCGCACTCACTACCTCCCACTTTCACTCCGTCCCGCACTCACTCCATCCCACACTCACTCCGTCCCACACTCACTCCGTTCCACGTTCACTCCATCGCACACTCACTTCATCCCACACTCACTCCGTACCACACTCACTCCATCCCACACTCACTTCGTCCCACACTTACTCCATTCCACACTCACTCCATCCAACACTCACTCCATCCCACATTCACTCCATCCCGCACACAATCAGTCCCACACTCACTCCATCCCACACTCACTCCATCCCACACTCACTCAGTCCCAGTCACTCCGTCCAAACTCACTCCATCCCGCACTCACTCCATCCCACACTCACTCCATCCCACACTCACTCTATTCCACACTCACTCCATCCCACACTCACTCAGTCCCACACTCACTCCAACCCACACTCACTCCGTCCTGCACACACTCCATTCCACACTCACACCGTCCAGCATTCACACCATCCCACACACAATCCATCCCACACTCACTCCATTCCACACTCACTCCATCCCACACTCACTCCATCCCACACTCAGTCCATTCCACACTCACTCCGTCCCGCACTCCCTCCATCCCGCAGCCAATCCATCCCACACTCAGTCCATTTCACACTCAATCCATCCCGCAGTCACTCCGTCCAGCACTCACTCCATTCCACACTCACTCCATCCCACACTCACTCAGTCCCACACACACTCAGTCCCATACTCACTCCATCCCGCACTCACTCAGTCCCATACTCACTCCATCACACACTCACTCAGTCCCACACTCACTCCGTCCCACACTCACTCCATCCCACATTCACTCCATCCCGCACACACTCCATCGCACACTCACTCCTTCCCACACTGACTCAGTCCCGCACTCACTCCCTCCCACTTTCACTCCGTCCCGCACTCACTCCATCCCACACTCACTCCGTCCCGCACTCACTCCGTTCCACATTCACTCCATCGCACACTCACTTCATCCCACACTCACTCCATCCCACACTCACTCCGTCCCACACTCACTTCGTCCCACACTTACTCCATTCCACACTCACTCCATCCAACACTCCCTCCATCGCACATTCACTCCATCCTGCACACAATCCGTCCCACACTCGCTCCATCCCACACTCACTCAGTCCCAGTCACTCCGTCCAAACTCACTCCATCCGCACTCACTCCATCCCGCACTCACTCCATCCCACACTCGCTCCGTCCCGCACACACTCCATTCCACACTCACACCGTCCCGCATTCACTCCATCCCACACACAATCCATCCCACACTCACTCCATTCCACACTCACTCCATCCCACACTCACTCCATCCCACACTCAGTCCATTCCACACTCACTCCGTCCCGCACTCCCTCCATCCCGCAGCCAATCCATCCCACACTCAGTCCATTTCACACTCAATCCATCCCACACTCACTCCATCCCACACTCACTCCATCCCACACTCACTCAGTCCCAGTCACTCCGTCCAAACTCACTCCATCCCGCACTAACTCCATCCCACACTCACTCCATCCCACACTCACTCTATTCCACACTCACTCCATCCCACACTCACTCAGTCCCACACTCACTCCAACCCATACTCAATCCGTCCCGCACACACTCCATCCCACACTCACTCCATTCCACACTCACTCCATCCCACGCTCACTCCATCCCACACTCAGTCCATTCCACACTCCCTCCATCCCGCAGCCAATCCATCCCACACTCAGTCCATTCCAAACTCACTCCATCCCGCAGTCACTCCGTCCAGCACTCACTCCATTCCACACTCACTCCATGCCGCACACACTCCGTGCTTCACTCACTCCATCCCACATTCACTCCGTGCCACACTCACTCCATTGCACACTCACTCCATCCCGCACTCACTCCGTCCTGCACTCACTCCATCCCACACTCACTCCATCCTACACTCACTCCATCCCACACACACTCCATTCCACACTCACTCCATCCCACACTCACTCAGTCCCACACTCACTCCATCCCACACACACTCCATTCCACACTCACTCCATCTCGCACTCACTCAGTCCCACAATCACTCCATCCCACACTCAGTCCATTCCACACTCACTCACTCCCACACTCACTCCAATCCACACTCACTCCGTCCCGTAAACACTCCATCGCACACTCATCCATCCCACACTCACTCCATCCCACACTCACTCCATCCCACGCTCACTCCATCCCACACTCAGTCCATTCCACACTCCCTCCATCCCGCAGCCAATAAATCCCACACTCAGTCCATTCCACACTCACTCCATCCCGCAGTCACTCCGTCCAGCACTCACTCCATTCCACACTCACTCCATCCCGCACACACTCCGTGCTTCACTCACTCCATCCCACATTCACTCCGTGCCACACTCACTCCATTGCACACTCACTCCATCCCGCACTCAATCCGTCCTGCACTCACTCCATCCCACACTCACTCCATCCTACACTCACTCCATCCCACACACACTCCATTCCACACTCACTCCATCCCACACTCACTCAGTCCCACACTCACTTCCTCCCACACACACTCCTTTCCACACTCACTCCATCTCGCACTCACTCAGTCCCACAATCACTCCATCCCACACTCAGTCCATTCCACACTCACTCACTCCCACACTCACTCCAATCCACACTCACTCCGTCCCGCAAACACTCCATCGCACACTCATCCGTCCCACACTCACTCCATCCCACACTCACTCCATCCCACACACACTCCATTCCACACTCACTCGATCCCGCAGTCACTCAGTCCATTCCACACTCACTCCATTCCAATCTCACGCCATCCCACACTCACTTCAACCCACACTCAATCCGTCCCACACACATTCCATCCCACACTCACTCCATCCCACACTCACTCCGTCCCACACTCACTCCATTCCGCGTTCACTCCAACCAACACTCACTCCATCCCACACTCACTCCGTCCCACACACACTCCTTTCCACACTCACTCCATCCCACACTCACTTAGTCCCACACTCACTCCATCCCACACTCACTCCGTCCCACACACACTCCAACCCACACTCGCTCCGTCCCGCACAGATGCCATTCCACACTCACTCCATCCCACACTCACACCATCCCACACACACTCAGTCCCACACTCACTCCATCACACACACACTCCATCCAACCACTCACTCCATTAAAAACTCACTCCATCCCACACTCACTCAGTCCCACACTCACTCCATCCCACACTCACTCCATCCCACATGCACTCCATCCCACACTCACTCAGTCCCACACTCACTCCAACCCACACTCACTCCGTCCTGCACACACTCCATCGCACACTCACTCCATCCCACAATCACTCCATCCCACACTCACTCCATCCCACACTCACTCCATCCTGTACTCACTCCATCTCACACTCACTCCATCCCACACTCACTCCATCCCTTACTCACTTCATCCCACACTCCACTCCATACCACACTCACTCGATCACACACTCACTCCATCCCACACACACTCCATCCAACACGCACTCCATCCCACACTCACTCCATCCAACACACACTCCATCCTGCACTCACTCCGTCCCACAATCACTACATCCCACACTCAGTCCCACACTCACTCCAACCCACACTCACTCCAACCCACACTCACTCCATCCCACACTCACTGAGTCCCACACTCACTCCAACCCACACTCAATCCATCCCACACTCACTCAGACCCACACTCACTCCATCCCACCCACACTCCATCCAACACTCACTGCATTAAAAACTCACTCCATCCCACAATCACTCCATCCCACACTCACTCCATCCCACACTCACTCCATTCAACATACACTCCATCCCGCACTCACTCCATCCCACACTCACTCCATACCACACTCACTCCATCACACACTCACTCCATCCCACACACACTCCATCCAACACGCACTCCATCCCACACTCACTCCATCCAACACACACTCCATCCTGCACTCACTCCGTCCCACAATCACTACATCCCACACTCACTCCAACCCACACTCACTCCATCCCACACTCACTGAGTCCCACACACACTCCAACCCACACTCAATCCATCCCACACTCACTCAGTCCCACACTCACTCCATCCCACCCACACTCCATCCAAAACTGACTGCATTAAAAACTCACTCCATCCCACACTCACTCCATCCCACACTCACTGCATCCCACACACACTCCATCCCACACTCACTCCATCCCACACTCACTCCATCCAACATACACTCCATCCCGCACTCACTCCATCCCACACACACTGCATCGCACACTCACTCCATTCCACACTCCCTCCATCCCACACTCACTCAGTCCCACACTCACTCCATCCCACACACACTCCATTCCACACTCACTCCATCTCGCACTCTCTCAGTCCCACAATCACTCCATCCCACACTCAGTCCATTCCACACTCACTCACTCCCACACTCACTCCAATCCACACTCACTCCGTCCCGCAAACACTCCATCGCACACTCATCCATCCCACACTCACTCCATCCCAGACTCACTCCATCCCACACACACTCCATTCCACACTCACTCGATCCCGCAGTCACTCAGTCCATTCCACACTCACTCCATTCCAATCTCACTCCATCCCACACTCACTTCAACCCACACTCAATCCGTCCCGCACACATTCCATCCCACACTCACTCCATCCCACACTCACTCCGTCCCACACTCACTCCATTCCGCGTTCACTCCAACCAACACTCACTCCATCCCACACTCACTCCGTCCCACACACACTCCTTTCCACACTCACTCCATCCCACACTCACTTAGTCCCACACTCACTCCATCCCACACTCACTCCGTCCCACACACACTCCAACCCACACTCGCTTCGTCCCGCACAGATGCCATTCCACACTCACTCCATCCCACACTCACACCATCCCACACACACTCAGTCCCACACTCACTCCATCACACACACACTCCATCCAACCACTCACTCCATTAAAAACTCACTCCATCCCACACTCACTCAGTCCCACACTCACTCCATCCCACACTCACTCCATCCCACATGCACTCCATCCCACACTCACTCAGTCCCACACTCACTCCAACCCACACTCACTCCGTCCTGCACACACTCCATCGCACACTCACTCCATCCCACAATCACTCCATCCCACACTCACTCCATCCCACACTCACTCCATCCTGTACTCACTCCATCTCACACTCACTCCATCCCACACTCACTCCATCCCTTACTCACTTCATCCCACACTCACTCCATACAACACTCACTCGATCACACACTCTCTCCATCCCACACACACTCCATCCAACACGCACTCCATCCCACACTCACTCCATCCAACACACACTCCATCCTGCACTCACTCCGTCCCACAATCACTACATCCCACACTCAGTCCCACACTCACTCCAACCCACACTCATCTCCATCCCACACTCACTGAGTCCCACACTCACTCCAACCCACACTCAATCCATCCCACACTCACTCAGTCCCACACTCACTCCATGCCACCCACACTCCATCCAACACTCACTGCATTAAAAACTCACTCCATCCCACACTCACTCCATCCCACACTCACTGCATCCCACACACACTCCATCCCACACTCACTCCATCCCACACTCACTCCATCCAACATACACTCCATCCCGCACTCACTCCATCCCACACTCACTCCATACCACACTCACTCCATCACACATTCACTCCATCCCACACACACTCCATCCAACACGCACTCCATCCCACACTCAGTCCATCCAACACACACTCCATCCTGCACTCACTCCGTCCCACAATCACTACATCCCACACTCAGTCCCACACTCACTCCAACCCACACTCACTCCAACCCACACTCACTCCATCCCACACTCACTGAGTCCCACACACACTCCAACCCACACTCAATCCATCCCACACTCACTCAGTCCCACACTCACTCCATCCCACCCACACTCCATCCAAAACTGACTGCATTAAAAACTCACTCCAACCAACACTCACTCCATCCCACACTCACTCCGTCCCACACACACTCCTTTCCACACTCACTCCATCCCACACTCACTTAGTCCCACACTCACTCCATCCCACACTCACTCCGTCCCACACACACTCCAACCCACACTCGCTCCGTCCCGCACAGATGCCATTCCACACTCACTCCATCCCACACTCACACCATCCCACACACACTCAGTCCCACACTCACTCCATCACACACACACTCCATCCAACCACTCACTCCATTAAAAACTCACTCCATCCCACACTCACTCAGTCCCACACTCACTCCATCCCACACTCACTCCATCCCACATGCACTCCATCCCACACTCACTCAGTCCCACACTCACTCCAACCCACACTCACTCCGTCCTGCACACACTCCATCGCACACTCACTCCATCCCACAATCACTCCATCCCACACTCACTCCATCCCACACTCACTCCATCCTGTACTCACTCCATCTCACACTCACTCCATCCCACACTCACTCCATCCCTTACTCACTTCATCCCACACTCACTCCATACCACACTCACTCGATCACACACTCACTCCATCCCACACACACTCCATCCAACACGCACTCCATCCCACACTCACTCCATCCAACACACACTCCATCCTGCACTCACTCCGTCCCACAATCACTACATCCCACACTCAGTCCCACACTCAATCCAACCCACACACACTCCAACCCACACTCACTCCATCCCACACTCACTGAGTCCCACACTCACTCCAACCCACACTCAATCCATCCCACACTCAATCAGTCCCACACTCACTCCATCCCACCCACACTCCATCCAACACTCACTGCATTAAAAACTCACTCCATCCCACACTCACTCCATCCCACACTCACTGCATCCCACACACACTCCATCCCACACTCACTCCATCCCACACTCACTCCATCCAACATACACTCCATCCCGCACTCACTCCATCCCACACTCACTCCATACCACACTCACTCCATCACACATTCACTCCATCCCACACACACTCCATCCCACACTCAGTCCATCCAACACACACTCCATCCTGCACTCACTCCGTCCCACAATCACTACATCCCACACTCAGTCCCACACTCACTCCAACCCACACTCACTCCAACCCACACTCACTCCATCCCACACTCACTGAGTCCCACACACACTCCAACCCACACTCAATCCATCCCACACTCACTCAGTCCCACACTCACTCCATCCCACCCACACTCCATCCAAAACTGACTGCATTAAAAACTCACTCCATCCCACACTCACTCCATCCCACACTCACTGCATCCCACACACACTCCATCCCAAACTCACTCCATCCCACTCTCACTCCATCCAACATACACTCCATCCCGCACTCACTCCATCCCAGACTCACTCCATCGCGCACTCACTCCATTCCACACTCACTCCATCCAACATACACTCCATCCCGCACTCACTCCATCCCACACTCACTCCATCGCACACTCACTCCATTCCACACTCACTCTGTCCCACACACACTCAGTCCCACACTCACTCCATCCAAACTCACTCCATCCTGCACTCACTCCATACCACACTCACTCCATTCCACACTCACTTCATCCCACACTCACTCCATCACACACACACTCCATCAAACCACTCACTCCATTAAAAACTCACTCCATCCCACACTCACTCAGTCCCACACTCATTCCATCCCACACTCACTCCATCCCACATGCACTCCATCCCACACTCACTCAGTCCCACACTCACTCCAACCCACACTCACTCCGTCCTGCACACACTCCATCGCACACTCACTCCATCCCACAATCACTCCATCCCACACTCACTCCATCCCACACTCACTCCATCCTGTACTCACTCCATCTCACACTCACTCCATCCCACACTCACTCCATCCCTTACTCACTTCATCCCACACTCACTCCATACCACACTCACTCGATCACACACTCACTCCATCCCACACACACTCCATCCAACACACACTCCATCCCACACTCACTCCATCCAACACACACTCCATCCTGCACTCACTCCGTCCCACAATCACTACATCCCACACTCAGTCCCACACTCACTCCAACCCACACTCACTCCAACCCACACTCACTCCATCCCACACTCACTCCATCCCGCACACACTCCGTGCTTCACTCACTCCATCCCACATTCACTCCGTGCCACACTCACTCCATTGCACACTCACTCCATCCCGCACTCACTCCGTCCTGCACTCACTCCATCCCACACTCACTCCATCCTACACTCACTCCATCCCACACACATTCCATTCCACACTCACTCCATCCCACACTCACTCAGTCCCACACTCACTCCATCCCACACACACTCCATTCCACACTCACTCCATCTCGCACTCACTCAGTCCCACAATCACTCCATCCCACACTCAGTCCATTCCACACTCACTCACTCCCACACTCACTCCAATCCACACTCACTCCGTCCCGCAAACACTCCATCGCACACTCATCCATCCCACACTCACTCCATCCCACACTCACTCCATCCCACGCTCACTCCATCCCACACTCAGTCCATTCCACACTCCCTCCATCCCGCAGCCAATAAATCCCACACTCACTCCATTCCACACTCACTCCATCCCGCACACACTCCGTGCTTCACTCACTCCATCCCACATTCACTCCGTGCCACACTCACTCCATTGCACACTCACTCCATCCCGCACTCAATCCGTCCTGCACTCACTCCATCCCACACTCACTCCATCCTACACTCACTCCATCCCACACACACTCCATTCCACACTCACTCCATCCCACACTCACTCAGTCCCACACTCACTCCATCCCACACACACTCCATTCCACACTCACTCCATCTCGCACTCACTCAGTCCCACAATCACTCCATCCCACACTCAGTCCATTCCACACTCACTCCCACACTCACTCCAATCCACACTCACTCCGTCCCGCAAACACTCCATCGCACACTCATCCGTCCCACACTCACTCCATCCCACACTCACTCCATCCCACACACACTCCATTCCACACTCACTCGATCCCGCAGTCACTCAGTCCATTCCACACTCACTCCATTCCAATCTCACTCCATCCCACACTCACTTCAACCCACACTCAATCCGTCCCGCACACATTCCATCCCACACTCACTCCATCCCACACTCACTCCGTCCCACACTCACTCCATTCCGCGTTCACTCCAACCAACACTCACTCCATCCCACACTCACTCCGTCCCACACACACTCCTTTCCACACTCACTCCATCCCACACTCACTTAGTCCCACACTCACTCCATCCCACACTCACTCTGTCCCACACACACTCCAACCCACACTCGCTCCGTCCCGCACAGATGCCATTCCACACTCACTCCATCCCACACTCACACCATCCCACACACACTCAGTCCCACACTCACTCCATCACACACACACTCCATCCAACCACTCACTCCATTAAAAACTCACTCCATCCCACACTCACTCAGTCCCACACTCACTCCATCCCACACTCACTCCATCCCACATGCACTCCATCCCACACTCACTCAGTCCCACACTCACTCCAACCCACACTCACTCCGTCCTGCACACACTCCATCGCACACTCACTCCATCCCACAATCACTCCATCCCACACTCACTCCATCCCACACTCACTCCATCCTGTACTCACTCCATCTCACACTCACTCCATCCCACACTCACTCCATCCCTTACTCACTTCATCCCACACTCACTCCATACCACACTCACTCCATCACACACTCACTCCATCCCACACACACTCCATCCAACACGCACTCCATCCCACACTCACTCCATCCAACACACACTCCATCCTGCACTCACTCCGTCCCACAATCACTACATCCCACACTCAGTCCCACACTCACTCCAACCCACACTCACTCCAACCCACACTCACTCCATTCCACACTCACTTCATCCCACACTCACTCCATCCCACACTCACACCATCCCACACACACTCAGTCCCACACTCACTCCATCACACACACACTCCATCCAACCACTCACTCCATTAAAAACTCACTCCATCCCACACTCACTCAGTCCCACACTCACTCCATCCCACACTCACTCCATCCCACATGCACTCCATCCCACACTCACTCAGTCCCACACGCACTCCAACCCACACTCACTCCGTCCTGCACACACTCCATCGCACACTCACTCCATCCCACAATCACTCCATCCCACACTCACTCCATCCCACACTCACTCCATCCTGTACTCACTCCATCTCACACTCACTCCATCCCACACTCACTCCATCCCTTACTCACTTCTTTCCACACTCACTCCATACCACACTCACTCGATCACACACTCACTCCATCCCACACACACTCCATCCAACACACACTCCATCCCACACTCACTCCATCCAACACACACTCCATCCTGCACTCACTCCGTCCCACATTCACTACATCCCACACTCAGTCCCACACTCACTCCAACCCACACTCACTCCAACCCACACTCACTCCATCCCACACTCACTGAGTCCCACACTCACTCCAACCCACACTCAATCCATCCCACACTCACTCAGTCCCACACTCACTCCATCCCACCCACACTCCATCCAACACTCACTGCATTAAAAACTCACTCCATCCCACACTCACTCCATCCCACACTCACTGCATCCCACACTCACTCCATCCCACACTCACTCCATCCCACACACACTCCATCCCACACTCACTCCATCCCACACTCACTCCATCCTACATACACTCCATCCCGCACTCACTCCATCCCACACTCACTCCATACCACACTCACTCCATCACACACTCACTCCATCCCACACACACTCCATCCAACACGCACTCCATCCCACACTCACTCCATCCAACACACACTCCATCCTGCACTCACTCCGTCCCACAATCACTACATCCCACACTCAGTCCCACACTCACTCCAACCCACATTCACTCCAACCCACACTCACTCCATTCCACACTCACTCCATCCCGCACACACTCCGTGCTTCACTCACTCCATCCCACATTCACTCCGTGCCACACTCACTCCATTGCACACTCACTCCATCCCGCACTCACTCCGTCCTGCACTCACTCCATCCCACACTCACTCCATCCTACACTCACTCCATCCCACACACACTCCATTCCACACTCACTCCATCCCACACTCACTCAGTCCCACACTCACTCCATCCCACACACACTCCATTCCACACTCACTCCATCTCGCACTCACTCAGTCCCACAATCACTCCATCCCACACTCAGTCCATTCCACACTCACTCACTCCCACACTCACTCCAATCCACACTCACTCCGTCCCGCAAACACTCCATCGCACACTCATCCATCCCACACTCACTCCATCCCACACTCACTCCATCCCACGCTCACTCCATCCCACACTCAGTCCATTCCACACTCCCTCCATCCCGCAGCCAATAAATCCCACACTCAGTCCATTCCACACTCACTCCATCCCACACTCACTTAGTCCCACACTCACTCCATCCCACACTCACTCCGTCCCACACACACTCCAACCCACACTCGCTCCGTCCCGCACAGATGCCATTCCACACTCACTCCATCCCACACTCACACCATCCCACACACACTCAGTCCCACACTCACTCCATCACACACACACTCCATCCAACCACTCACTCCATTAAAAACTCACTCCATCCCACACTCACTCAGTCCCACACTCACTCCATCCCACACTCACTCCATCCCACATGCACTCCATCCCACACTCACTCAGTCCCACACTCACTCCAATCCACACTCACTCCGTCCTGCACACACTTCATCGCACACTCACTCCATCCCACAATCACTCCATCCCACACTCACTCCATCCCACACTCACTCCATCCTGTACTCACTCCATCTCACACTCACTCCATCCCACACTCACTCCATCCCTTACTCACTTCATCCCACACTCACTCCATACAACACTCACTCGATCACACACTCACTCCATCCCACACACACTCCATCCAACACGCACTCCATCCCACACTCACTCCATCCAACACACACTCCATCCTGCACTCACTCCGTCCCACAATCACTACATCCCACACTCAGTCCCACACTCACTCCAACCCACACTCACTCCAACCCACACTCACTCCATCCCACACTCACTGAGTCCCACACTCACTCCAACCCACACTCAATCCATCCCACACTCACTCAGTCCCACACTCACTCCATCCCACCCACACTCCATCCAACACTCACTGCATTAAAAACTCACTCCATCCCACACTCACTCCATCCCACACTCACTGCATCCCACACTCACTCCATCCCACACTCACTCCATCCCACACTCACTCCATCCAACATACACTCCATCCCACACTCACTCCATCCCACACTCACTCCATCCAACATACACTCCATCCCGCACTCACTCCATCCCACACTCACTCCATACCACACTCACTCCATCACACATTCACTCCATCCCACACACACTCCATCCAACACGCCCTCCATCCCACACTCAGTCCATCCAACACACACTCCATCCTGCACTCACTCCGTCCCACAATCACTACATCCCACACTCAGTCCCACACTCACTCCAACCCACACTCACTCGAACCCACACTCACTCCATCCCACACTCACTGAGTCCCACACACACTCCAACCCACACTCAATCCATCCCACACTCACTCAGTCCCACACTCACTCCATCCCACCCACACTCCATCCAAAACTGACTGCATTAAAAACTCACTCCATCCCACACTCACTCCATCCCACACTCACTGCATCCCACACACACTCCATCCCACACTCACTCCATCCCACACTCACTCCATCCAACATACACTCCATCCCGCACTCACTCCATCCCACACTCACTCCATCGCGCACTCACTCCATTCCACACTCACTCCATCCAACATACACTCCATCCCGCACTCACTCCATCCCACACTCACTCCATCGCACACTCACTCCATTCCACACTCACTCCATCCCACCCTCACTCAGTCCCACACTCACTCCATCCAAACTCACTCCATCCCGCACTCACTCCATACCACACTCACTCCATTCCACACTCACTTCCTCCCGCACTGACTCCATCCCACACTCACACCATCCCACACACACTCAGTCCCACACTCACTCCATCACACACACACTCCATCCAACCACTCACTCCATTAAAAACTCACTCCATCCCACACTCACTCAGTCCCACACTCACTCCATCCCACACTCACTCCATCCCACATGCACTCCATCCCACACTCACTCAGTCCCACACTCACTCCAACCCACACTCACTCCGTCCTGCACACACTCCATCGCACACTCACTCCATCCCACAATCACTCCATCCCACACTCACTCCATCCCACACTCACTCCATCCTGTACTCACTCCATCTCACACTCACTCCATCCCACACTCACTCCATCCCTTACTCACTTCATCCCACACTCACTCCATACCACACTCACTCGATCACACACTCACTCCATCCCACACACACTCCATCCAACACACACTCCATCCCACACTCACTCCATCCAACACACACTCCATCCTGCACTCACTCCGTCCCACAATCACTACATCCCACACTCAGTCCCACACTCACTCCAACCCACACTCACTCCAACCCACACTCACTCCATCCCACACTCACTGAGTCCCACACTCACTCCAACCCACACTCAATCCATCCCACACTCACTCAGTCCCACACTCACTCCATCCCACCCACACTCCATCCAACACTCACTGCATTAAAAACTCACTCCATCCCACACTCACTCCATCCCACACTCACTGCATCCCACACTCACTCCATCCCACACACACTCCATCCCACACTCACTCCATCCCACACTCACTCCATCCAACATACACTCCATCCCGCACTCACTCCATCCCACACTCACTCCATACCACACTCACTCCATCACACACTCACTCCATCCCACACACACTCCATCCAACACGCACTCCATCCCACACTCACTCCATCCAACACACACTCCATCCTGCACTCACTCCGTCCCACAATCACTACATCCCACACTCAGTCCCACACTCACTCCAACCCACACTCAATCCAACCCACACTCACTCCATTCCACACTCACTCCATCCCGCACACACTCCGTGCTTCACTCACTCCATCCCACATTCACTCCGTGCCACACTCACTCCATTGCACACTCACTCCATCCCGCACTCACTCTGTCCTGCACTCACTCCATCCCACACTCACTCCATCCTACACTCACTCCATCCCACACACACTCCATTCCACACTCACTCCATCCCACACTCACTCAGTCCCACACTCACTCCATCCCACACACACTCCATTCCACACTCACTCCATCTCGCACTCACTCAGTCCCACAATCACTCCATCCCACACTCAGTCCATTCCACACTCACTCACTCCCACACTCACTCCAATCCACACTCACTCTGTCCCGCAAACACTCCATCGCACACTCATCCATCCCACACTCACTCCATCCCCCACTCACTCCATCCCACGCTCACTCCATCCCACACTCAGTCCATTCCACACTCCCTCCATCCCGCAGCCAATAAATCCCACACTCAGTCCATTCCACACTCACTCCATCCCGCAGTCACTCCGTCCAGCACTCACTCCATTCCACACTCACTCCATCCTGCACACACTCCGTGCTTCACTCACTCCATCCCACATTCACTCCGTGCCACACTCACTCCATTGCACACTCACTCCATCCCGCACTCAATCCGTCCTGCACTCACTCCATCCCACACTCACTCCATCCTACACTCACTCCATCCCACACACACTCCATTCCACACTCACTCCATCCCACACTCACTCAGTCCCACACTCACTCCATCCCACACACACTCCATTCCACACTCACTCCATCTCGCACTCACTCAGTCCCACAATCACTCCATCCCACACTCAGTCCATTCCACACTCACTCACTCCCACGCTCACTCCAATCCACACTCACTCCATCCCGCAAACACTCCATCGCACACTCATCCATCCCACACTCACTCCATCCCACACTCACTCCATCCCACACACACTCCATTCCACACTCACTCGATCCCGCAGTCACTCAGTCCATTCCACACTCACTCCATTCCAATCTCACTCCATCCCACACTCACTTCAACCCACACTCAATCCGTCCCGCACACATTCCATCCCACACTCACTCCATCCCACACTCACTCCGTCCCACACTCACTCCATTCCGCGTTCACTCCAACCAACACTCACTCCATCCCACACTCACTCCGTCCCACACACACTCCTTTCCACACTCACTCCATCCCACACTCACTTAGTCCCACACACACTCCATCCCACATTCACTCCGTCCCACACACACTCCAACCCACACTCGCTCCGTCCCGCACAGATGCCATTCCACACTCACTCCATCCCACACTCACACCATCCCACACACACTCAGTCCCACACTCACTCCATCACACACACACTCCATCCAACCACTCACTCCATTAAAAACTCACTCCATCCCACACTCACTCAGTCCCACACTCACTCCATCCCACACTCACTCCATCCCACATGCACTCCATCCCACACTCACTCAGTCCCACACTCACTCCAACCCACACTCACTCCGTCCTGCACACACTCCATCGCACACTGACTCCATCCCACAATCACTCCATCCCACACTCACTCCATCCCACACTCACTCCATCCTGTACTCACTCCATCTCACACTCACTCCATCCCACACTCACTCCATCCCTTACTCACTTCATCCCACACTCACTCCATACCACACTCACTCGATCACACACTCACTCCATCCCACACACACTCCATCCAACACGCACTCCATCCCACACTCACTCCATCCAACACACACTGCATCCTGCACTCACTCCGTCCCACAATCACTACATCCCACACTCAGTCCCACACTCACTCCAACCCACACTCACTCCAACCCACACTCACTCCATTCCACACTCACTTCATCCCACACTCACTCCATCCCACACTCACACCATCCCACACACACTCAGTCCCACACTCACTCCATCACACACACACTCCATCCAACCACTCACTCCATTAAAAACTCACTCCATCCCACACTCACTCAGTCCCACACTCACTCCATCCCACACTCACTCCATCCCAAATGCACTCCATCCCAAACTCACTCAGTCCCACACTCACTCCAACCCACACTCACTCCGTCCTGCACACACTCCATCGCACACTCACTCCATCCCACACTCACTCCATCCTGTACTCACTCCATCTCACACTCACTCCATCCCACACTCACTCCATCCCTTACTCACTTCATCCCACACTCACTCCATACCACACTCACTCGATCACACACTCAGTCCATCCCACACACACTCCATCCAACACACACTCCATCCCACACTCCCTCCATCCAACACACACTCCATCCTGCACTCACTCCGTCCCACAATCACTACATCCCACACTCAGTCCCACACTCACTCCAACCCACACTCACTCCAACCCACACTCACTCCATCCCACACTCACTGAGTCCCACACTCACTCCAACCCACACTCAATCCATTCCACACTCACTCATTCCCACACTCACTCCATCCCACCCACACTCCATCCAACACTCACTGCATTAAAAACTCACTCCATCCCACACTCACTCCATCCCACACTCACTGCATCCCACACTCACTCCATCCCACACTCACTCCATCCCACACACACTCCATCCCACACTCACTCCATCCCACACTCACTCCATCCAACATACACTCCATCCCGCACTCACTCCATCCCACACTCACTCCATACCACACTCACTCCATCACACACTCACTCCATCCCACACACACTCCATCCAACACGCACTCCATCCCACACTCACTCCATCCAACACACACTCCATCCTGCACTCACTCCGTCCCACAATCACTACATCCCACACTCAGTCCAACACTCACTCCAACCCACACTCACTCCAACCCACACTCACTCCATTCCACACTCACTCCATCCCGCACAAACTCCGTGCTTCACTCACTCCATCCCACATTCACTCCGTGCCACACTCACTCCATTGCACACTCACTCCATCCCGCACTCACTCCGTCCTGCACTCACTCCATCCCACACTCACTCCATCCTACACTCACTCCATCCCACACACACTCCATTCCACACTCACTCCATCCCACACTCACTCAGTCCCACACTCACTCCATCCCACACACACTCCATTCCACACTCACTCCATCTCGCACTCACTCAGTCCCACAATCACTCCATCCCACACTCAGTCCATTCCACACTCACTCCATCTCGCACTCACTCAGTCCCACAATCACTCCATCCCACACTCAGTCCATTCCACACTCAATCACTCCCACGCTCACTCCAATCCACACTCACTCCATCCCGCAAACACTCCATCGCACACTCATCCATCCCACACTCACTCCATCCCACACTCACTCCATCCCACACACACTCCATTCCACACTCACTCGTTCCCGCAGTTTCTCAGTCCATTCCACACTCACTCCATTCCAATCTCACTCCATCCCACACTCACTTCAACCCACACTCAATCCGTCCCGCACACATTCCATCCCACACTCACTCCATCCCACACTCACTCCGTCCCACACTCACTCCATTCCGCGTTCACTCCAACCAACACTCACTCCATCCCACACTCACTCCGTCCCACACACACTCCTTTCCACACTCACTCCATCCCACACTCACTTAGTCCCACACTCACTCCATCCCACACTCACTCCGTCCCACACACACTCCAACCCACACTCGCTCCGTCCCGCACAGATGCCATTCCACACTCACTCCATCCCACACTCACACCATCCCACACACACTCAGTCCCACACTCACTCCATCACACACACACTCCATCCAACCACTCACTCCATTAAAAACTCACTCCATCCCACACTCACTCAGTCCCACACTCACTCCATCCCACACTCACTCCATCCCACATGCACTCCATCCCACACTCACTCAGTCCCACACTCACTCCAACCCACACTCACTCCGTCCTGCACACACTCCATCGCACACTCATTCCATCCCACAATCACTCCATCCCACACTCACTCCATCCCACACTCACTCCATCCTGTACTCACTCCATCTCACACTCACTCCATCCCACACTCACTCCATCCCTTACTCACTTCATCCCACACTCACTTCATACCACACTCACTCCATCACACACTCACTCCATCCCACACACACTCCATCCAACACGCACTCCATCCCACACTCACTCCATCCAACACACACTCCATCCCACACTCACTCCGTCCCACACTCACTCCAAACCACACTCACTCCAACCCACACTCACTCCATTCCACACTCACTTCATCCCACACTCACTCCATCCCACACTCACACCATCCCACACACACTCAGTCCCACACTCACTCCATCACACACACACTCCATCCAACCACTCACTCCATTAAAAACTCACTCCATCCCACACTCACTCAGTCCCACACTCACTCCATCCCACACTCACTCCATCCCACATGCACTCCATCCCAAACTCACTCAGTCCCACACTCACTCCAACCCACACTCACTCCGTCCTGCACACACTCCATCGCACATTCACTCCATCCCACAATCACTCCATCCCACACTCACTCCATCCCACACTCACTCCATCCTGTACTCACTCCATCTCACACTCACTCCATCCCACACTCACTCCATCCCTTACTCACTTCATCCCACACTCACTCCATACCACACTCACTCGATCACACACTCAGTCCATCCCACACACACTCCATCCAACACACACTCCATCCCACACTCCCTCCATCCAACACACACTCCATCCTGCACTCACTCCGTCCCACAATCACTACATCCCACACTCAGTCCCACACTCACTCCAACCCACACTCACTCCAACCCACACTCACTCCATCCCACACTCACTGAGTCCCACACTCACTCCAACCCACACTCAATCCATCCCACACTCACTCATTCCCACACTCACTCCATCCCACCCACACTCCATCCAACACTCACTGCATTAAAAACTCACTCCATCCCACACTCACTCCATCCCACACTCACTGCATCCCACACTCACTCCATCCCACACTCACTCCATCCCACACACACTCCATCCCACACTCACTCCATCCCACACTCACTCCATCCAACATACACTCCATCCCGCACTCACTCCATCCCACACTCACTCCATACCACACTCACTCCATCACACACTCACTCCATCCCACACACACTCCATCCAACACGCACTCCATCCCACACTCACTCCATCCGACACACACTCCATCCTGCACTCACTCCGTCCCACAATCACTACATCCCACACTCAGTCCAACACTCACTCCAACCCACACTCACTCCAACCCACACTCACTCCATTCCACACTCACTCCATCCCGCACACACTCCGTGCTTCACTCACTCCATCCCACATTCACTCCGTGCCACACTCACTCCATTGCACACTCACTCCATCCCGCACTCACTCCGTCCTGCACTCACTCCATCCCACACTCACTCCATCCTACACTCACTCCATCCCACACACACTCCATTCCACACTCACTCCATCCCACACTCACTCAGTCCCACACTCACTCCATCCCACACACACTCCATCCCACACTCACTCCATCTCGCACTCACTCAGTCCCACAATCACTCCATCCCACACTCAGTCCATTCCACACTCACTCACTCCCACACTCACTCCAATCCACACTCACTCCGTCCCGCAAACAGTCCATCGCACACTCATCCATCCCACACTCACTCCATCCCACATTCACTCCATCCCACGCTCACTCCATCCCACACTCAGTCCATTCCACACTCCCTCCATCCCGCAGCCAATAAATCCCTCACTCAGTCCATTCCACACTCACTCCATCCCGCAGTCACTCCGTCCAGCACTCACTCCATTCCACACTCACTCCATCCCGCACACACTCCGTGCTTCACTCACTCCATCCCACATTCACTCCGTGCCACACTCACTCCATTGCCCACTCACTCCATCCCGCACTCAATCCG
Organism: Isurus oxyrinchus; assembly: GCA_026770705.1. Taxonomy (NCBI): domain Eukaryota; kingdom Metazoa; phylum Chordata; class Chondrichthyes; order Lamniformes; family Lamnidae; genus Isurus; species Isurus oxyrinchus. Next base: position 157,726 of record JANJGN010000956.1, on the reverse strand, counting down.
TCCTGCACTCACTCCATCCCACACTCACTCCATCCTACACTCACTCCATCCCACACACACTCCATTCCACACTCACTCCATCCCACACTCACTCAGTCCCACACTAACTCCATCCCACACACACTCCATTCCACACTCACTCCATCTCGCACTCAATCAGTCCCACAATCACTCCAACCCACACTCAGTCCATTCCACACTCACTCACTCCCACACTCACTCCAATCCACACTCACTCCGTCCCGCAAACAATCCATCGCACACTCATCCATCCCACACTCACTCCATCCCACACTCACTCCATCCCACACACACTCCATTCCACACTCACTCGATCCCGCAGTCACTCAGTCCATTCCACACTCACTCCATTCCAATCTCACTCCATCCCACACTCACTTCAACCCACACTCAATCCGTCCCGCACACATTCCATCCCACACTCACTCCATCCCACACTCACTCCGTCCCACACTCACTCCATTCCGCGTTCACTCCAACCAACACTCACTCCATCCCACACTCACTCCGTCCCACACACACTCCTTTCCACACTCACTCCATCCCACACTCACTTAGTCCCACACTCACTCCATCCCACACTCACTCCGTCCCACACACACTCCAACCCACACTCGCTCCGTCCCGCACAGATGCCATTCCACACTCACTCCATCCCACACTCACACCATCCCACACACACTCAGAACCACACTCACTCCATCACACACACACTCCATCCAACCACTCACTCCATTAAAAACTCACTCCATCCCACACTCACTCAGTCCACACTCACTCCATCCCACACTCACTCCATCCCACATGCACTCCATCCCACACTCACTCAGTCCCACACTCACTCCAACCCACACTCACTCCGTCCTGCACACACTCCATCGCACACTCACTCCATCCCACAATCACTCCATCCCACACTCACTCCATCCCACACTCACTCCATCCTGTACTCACTCCATCTCACACTCACTCCATCCCACACTCACTCCATCCCTTACTCACTTCATCCCACACTCACTCCATACCACACTCACTCGATCACACACTCACTCCATCCCACACACACTCCATCCAACACGCACTCCATCCCACACTCACTCCATCCAACACACACTCCATCCTGCACTCACTCCGTCCCACAATCACTACATCCCACACTCAGTCCCACACTCACTCCAACCCACACTCACTCCAACCCACACTCACTCCATTCCACACTCACTTCATCCCGCACTCACTCCATCCCAAACTCACACCATCCCACACACACTCAGTCCCACACTCACTCCATCACACACACACTCCATCCAACCACTCACTCCATTAAAAACGCACTCCATCCCACACTCACTCAGTCCCACACTCACTCCATCCCACACTCACTCCATCCCACATGCACTCCATCCCACACTCACTCAGTCCCACACTCACTCTAACCCACACTCACTCCGTCCTGCACACACTCCATCGCACACTCACTCCATCCCACAATCACTCCATCCCACACTCACTCCATCCCACACTCACTCCATCCTGTACTCACTCCATCTCACACTCACTCCATCCCACACTCACTCCATACCACACTCACTCGATCACACACTCACTCCATCCCACACACACTCCATCCAAAACACACTCCATCCCACACTCACTCCATCCAACACACACTCCATCCTGCACTCACTCCGTCCCACAATCACTACATCCCACACTCAGTCCCACACTCACTCCAACCCAAACTCACTCCAACCCACACTCACTCCATCCCACACTCACTGAGTCCCACACTCACTCCAACCCACACTCAATCCATCCCACACTCACTCAGTCCCACACTCACTCCATCCCACCCACACTCCATCCAACACTCACTGCATTAAAAACTCACTCCATCCCACACTCACTCCATCCCACACTCACTGCATCCCACACTCACTCCATCCCACACTCACTCCATCCCACACACACTCCATCCCACACTCACTCCATCCCACACTCACTCCATTCAACATACACTCCATCCCGCACTCACTCCATCCCACACTCACTCCATACCACACTCACTCCATCACACACTCACTCCATCCCACACACACTCCATCCAACACGCACTCCATCCCACACTCACTCCATCCAACACACACTCCATCCTGCACTCACTCCGTCCCACAATCACTACATCCCACACTCAGTCCCACACTCACTCCAACCCACACACACTCCAACCCACACTCACTCCATTCCACACTCACTCCATCCCGCACACACTCCGTGCTTCACTCACTCCATCCCACATTCACTCCGTGCCACACTCACTCCATTGCACACTCACTCCATCCCGCACTCAATCCGTCCTGCACTCACTCCATCCCACACTCACTCCATCCTACACTCACTCCATCCCACACACACTCCATTCCACACTCACTCCATCCCACACTCACTCAGTCCCACACTCACTCCATCCCACACACACTCCATTCCACACTCACTCCATCTCGCACTCACTCAGTCCCACAATCACTCCATCCCACACTCAGTCCATTCCACACTCACTCACTCCCACACTCACTCCAATCCACACTCACTCCATCCCGCAAACACTCCATCGCACACTCATCCATCCCACACTCACTCCATCCCACACTCACTCCATCCCACGCTCACTCCATCCCACACTCAGTCCATTCCACACTCCCTCCATCCCGCAGCCAATAAATCCCACACTCAGTCCATTCCACACTCACTCCATCCCGCAGTCACTCCGTCCAGCACTCACTCCATTCCACACTCACTCCATCCCGCACACACTCCGTGCTTCACTCACTCCATCCCACATTCACTCCGTGCCACACTCACTCCATTGCACACTCACTCCATCCCGCACTCAATCCGTCCTGCACTCACTCCATCCCACACTCACTCCATCCCACACACTCTCCATTCCACACTCACTCGATCCCGCAGTCACTCAGTCCATTCCACACTCACTCCATTCCAATCTCACTCCATCCCACACTCACTTCAACCCACACTCAATCCGTCCCGCACACATTCCATCCCACACTCACTCCATCCCACACTCACTCCGTCCCACACTCACTCCATTCCGCGTTCACTCCAACCAACACTCACTCCATCCCACACTCACTCCGTCCCACACACACTCCTTTCCACACTCACTCCATCCCACACTCACTTAGTCCCACACTCACTCCATCCCACACTCACTCCGTCCCACACACACTCCAACCCACACTCGCTCCGTCCCGCACAGATGCCATTCCACACTCACTCCATCCCACACACACACCATCCCACACACACTCAGTCCCACACTCACTCCATCACACACACACTCCATCCAACCACTCACTCCATTAAAAACTCACTCCATCCCACACTCACTCCTTTCCACACTCACTCCAACCCACACTCACTTAGTCCCACACTCACTCCATCCCACACTCACTCCAACCCACACTCACTCCAACCCACACTCACTGAGTCCCACACTCACTCCAACCCACACTCAATCCATCCCACACTCACTCAGTCCCACACTCACTCCATCCCACCCACACTCCATCCAACACTCACTGCATTAAAAACTCACTCCATCCCACACTCACTCCATCCCACACTCACTGCATCCCACACACACTCCATCCCACACTCACTCCATCCCACACTCACTCCATCCAACATACACTCCATCCCGCACTCACTCCATCCCACACTCACTCCATCGCGCACTCACTCCATTCCACACTCACTCCATCCAACATACACTCCATCCCGCACTCACTCCATCCCACACTCACTCCATCGCACACTCACTCCATTCCACACTCACTCCATCCCACCCTCACTCAGTCCCACACTCACTCCATCCAAACTCACTCCATCCCGCACTCACTCCATACCACACTCACTCCATTCCACACTCACTTCATCCCGCACTCACTCCATCCCACACTCACACCATCCCACACACACTCAGTCCCACACTCTCTCCATCACACACACACTCCATCCAACCACTCACTCCATTAAAAACTCACTCCATCCCACACTCACTCAGTCCCACACTCACTCCATCCCACACTCACTCCTTCCCACATGCACTCCATCCCACACTCACTCAGTCCCACACTCACTCCAACCCACACTCACTCCGTCCTGCACACACTCCATCGCACACTCACTCCATCCCACAATCACTCCATCCCACACTCACTCCATCCCACACTCACTCCATCCTGTACTCACTCCATCTCACACTCACTCCATCCCACACTCACTCCATCCCTTACTCACTTCATCCCACACTCACTCCATACCACACTCACTCGATCACACACTCACTCCATCCCACACACACTCCATCCAACACACACTCCATCCCACACTCACTCCATCCAACACACACTCCATCCTGCACTCACTCCGTCCCACAATCACTACATCCCACACTCAGTCCCACACTGACTCCAACCCACACTCACTCCAACCCACACTCACTCCATCCCACACTCACTGAGTCCCACACTCACTCCAACCCACACTCAATCCATCCCACACTCACTCAGTCCCACACTCACTCCATCCCACCCACACTCCATCCAACACTCACTGCATTAAAAACTCACTCCATCCAACACTCACTCCATCCCACACTCACTCCATCCCACACTCACTCCATCCCACACACACTCCATCCCACACTCACTCCATCCCACACTCACTCCATCCAACATACACTCCATCCCGCACTCACTCCATCCCACACTCACTCCATACCACACTCACTCCATCACACACTCACTCCATCCCACACACACTCCATCCAACACGCACTCCATCCTGCACTCACTCCATCCAACACACACTTCCTCCTGCACTCACTCCGTCCCACAATCACTACATCCCACACTCAGTCCCACACTCACTCCAACCCACACTCACTCCAACCCACACTCACTCCATCCCACACTCACTGAGTCCCACACACACTCCAACCCACACTCAATCCATCCCACACTCACTCAGTCCCACACTCACTCCATCCCACCCACACTCCATCCAAAACTGACTGCATTAAAAACTCACTCCATCCCACACTCACTCCATCCCACACTCACTGCATCCCACACACACTCCATCCCACACTCACTCCATCCCACACTCACTCCATCCAACATACACTCCATCCCGCACTCACTCCATCCCACACTCACTCCATCGCGCACTCACTCCATTCCACACTCACTCCATCCAACATACACTCCATCCCGCACTCACTCCATCCCACACTCACTCCATCGCACACTCACTCCATTCCACACTCACTCCATCACACCCTCACTCAGTCCCACAGTCACTCCATCCAAACTCACTCCATCCCGCACTCACTCCATACCACACTCACTCCATTCCACACTCACTTCATCCTGCACTCACTCTGTCCAGCACTCACTCCATCCCACACTCACTCAGTCCCACGCTCACTCCGTCCCACACTCACTCTATTCCAATCTCACTCCATCCCACACTCACTCAGTCCCGCACACACTCCATTCCACACACACTCCATTCCACACTCACTCCATCCCACACTCACTCAGTCCCACACTCACTCCAACCCACACTCACACCGTCCCGTACTCACTCCATCCCACACACACTCCATCCCACACTCACTCCATTCCACACTCACTCCAATACACACTCACTCCATCCCACACTCAGTCCATTCCACACTCACTCCGTCCCGCACTCCCTCCATCCCGCAGCCAATCCATCCCACACTCAGTCCATTTCACACTCACTCCATCCCGCAGTCACTCCGTCCAGCACTCACTCCATTCCACACTCACTCCATCCCACAGTCACTCAGTCCCACACACACTCAGTCCCATACTCACTCCATCCCGCACTCACTCAGTCCCACACTCACTCCATCCCACATTCACTCCATCCCACACTCACTCAGTTCCACACTCACTCCGTCCCACACTCACTCCATCCCACATTCACTCCATCCCGCACACACTCAATCGCACACACACTCCTTCCCACACTCACTCAGTCCCGCACTCACTCCCTCCCACTTTCACTCCGTCCCGCACTCACTCCATCCCACACTCACTCCGTCCCACACTCACTCCGTTCCACGTTCACTCCATCGCACACTCACTTCATCCCACACTCACTCCGTACCACACTCACTCCATCCCACACTCACTTCTTCCCACACTTACTCCATTCCACACTCACTCCATCCAACACTCACTCCATCCCACATTCACTCCATCCCGCACACAATCAGTCCCACACTCACTCCATCCCACACTCACTCCATCCCACACTCACTCAGTCCCAGTCACTCCGTCCAAACTCACTCCATCCCGCACTCACTCCATCCCACACTCACTCCATCCCACACTCACTCTATTCCACACTCACTCCATCCCACACTCACTCAGTCCCACACTCACTCCAACCCACACTCACTCCGTCCCGCCCACACTCCATTCCACACTCACACCGTCCCGCATTCACTCCATCCCACACACAATCCATCCCACACTCACTCCATTCCACACTCACTCCATCCCACACTCACTCCATCCCACACTCAGTCCATTCCACACTCACTCCGTCCCGCACTCCCTCCATCCCGCAGCCAATCCATCCCACACTCAGTCCATTTCACACTCACTCCATCCCGCAGTCACTCCGTCCAGCACTCACTCCATTCCACACTCACTCCATCCCACACTCACTCAGTCCCACACACACTCAGTCCCATACTCACTCCACCTGCACTCACTCAGTCCCACACTCACTCCATCCCACACTCACACCATTACACTCACTCAGTCCCACACTCACTCCGTCCCACACTCACTCCATCCCACATTCACTCCATCCCGCACACACTCCATCGCACACTCACTCCTTCCCACACTCACTCAGTCCCGCACTCACTCCCTCCCACTTTCACTCCGTCCCGCACTCACTCCATCCCACACTCACTCCGTCCCGCACTCACTCCGTTCCACATTCACTCCATCGCACACTCACTTCATCCCACACTCACTCCGTCCCACACTCACTCCGTCCCACACTCACTTCGTCCCACACTTACTCCATTCCACACTCACTCCATCCAACACTCCCTCAATCGCACATTCACTCCATCCTGCACACAATCAGTCCCACACTCACTCCATCCCACACTCACTCCGTCCCACACTCGCTCCATCCCACACTCACTCAGTCCCAGTCACTCCGTCCAAACTCACTCCATCCGCACTCACTCCATCCCACACTCACTCCATCCCACACTCGCTCCATCCCGCACTCACTCCATCCCACACTCATTCCATCCCACACTCAGTCCATTCCACACTCACTCCATCCCGCACTCACTCCGTCCAGCACTCACTCCATTCCACACTCACTCCATCCCACACTCACTCCATTCCACACTCACTCCATCCCACACACACTCCGTCCCAAACTCACTCCAACCCACACTCACTCCATCCCACACTCACTCCATCCCACACTCACCCAATCAGTCCCACACTCACTCCATCCCACACTCACTCCATCACACACTCACTCAGTCCCACACTCACTCCGTCCCACACCCACTCCATCCCACATTCACTCCATCCCGCACACACTCCATCGCACACTCACTCCTTCCCACACTCACTCAATCCCGCACTCACTCCCTCTCACTTTCACTCCGTCCCGCACTCACTCCATCCCACACTCTCTCCGTCCCGCACTCACTCCGTTCCACATTCACTCCATCGCACACTCACTTCATCCCACACTCACTCCGTCCCACACTCACTCCGTCCCACACTCACTTCGTCCCACACTTACTCCATTCCACACTCACTCCATCCAACACTCACTCCATCCCACATTCACTCCATCCCGCACACAATCCGTCCCACACTCACTCCATCCCACACACACTCAGTCCCACACTCACTCCATCACACACACACTCCATCCAACCACTCACTCCATTAAAAACTCACTCCATCCCACACTCACTCAGTCCCACACTCACTCCATCCCACACTCACTCCATCCCACACGCACTCCATCCCACACTCACTCAGTCCCACACTCACTCCATCCCACAATCACTCCATCCCACACTCACTCCATCCCACACTCACTCCATCCTGTACTCACTCCATCTCACACTCACTCCATCCCACACTCACTCCATCCCTTACTCACTTCATCCCACACTCACTCCGTCCCACACTCACTCCGTCCCACACTCACTTCGTCCCACACTATCTCCATTCCACACTCACTCCATCCAACACTCCCTCCATCGCACATTCACTCCATCCTGCACACAATCAGTCCCACACTCACTCCATCCCACACTCACTCCGTCCCACACTCGCTCCATCCCACACTCACTCAGTCCCAGTCACTCCGTCCAAACTCACTCCATCCGCACTCACTCCATCCCACACTCACTCCATCCCACACTCGCTCCATCCCTCACTCACTCCATCCCACACTCAGTCCATTCCACACTCACTCCATCCCGCACTCACTCCGTCCAGCACTCACTCCATCCCAAACTCACTTCATCCCACACACACTCCATCCCACACTCACTCCATCCCACACACACTCCATTCCACACTCACTCCATCCCGCACTCAGTCCATTCCACACTCACTCAGTCCCAAACTCACTCCATCCCACACTCACTCCATCCCACACTCACTCCATTCCAATCTCACTCCATCCCACACTTAATCATTCCCACACTCACTCCAACCCACACTCAATCCGTACCACACACACTCCATCCCACACTCACTACATCCCACACTCACTCCATTCCAATCTCACTCCATCCCACACTCACTCAGTCCCACACTCACTCCAACACACACTCACTCCGTCGTGCACACACTCCAATCCACACACACTCCAACCCACACTCACTCCGTCCCACACTCACTCCATCCCAAACTCTCTCCATCCCACACTCACTCCATTCAACACACACTCCATCCCACACTCACTCCATTCCACGCTCACTCCATCCCACACACACTCCGTCCCTCACTCACTCCAACCCACACTCACTCCATCCCACACTCACTCCATCCCACACTCACTCCATCCAAAATACACTCCATCCCGCACTCACTCCATCCCACACTCACTCCATCGCGCACTCACTCCATTCCACACTCACTCCATCCAACATACACTCCATCCCGCACTCACTCCATCCCACACTCACTCCATCGCACACTCACTCCATTCCACACTCACTCCATCCCACCCTCACTCAGTCCCACACTCACTCCATCCAAACTCACTCCATCCTGCACTCACTCCATACCACACTCACTCCATTCCACACTCACTTCATCCCGCACTCACTCTGTCCAGCACTCACTCCATCCCACACTCACTCAGTCCCACGCTCACTCCGTCCCACACTCACTCTATTCCAATCTCACTCCATCCCACACTCACTCAGTCCCGCACACACTCCATTCCACACACATTCCATTCCACACTCACTCCATCCCACACTCACTCAGTCCCACACTCACTCCAACCCACACTCACACCGTCCCGTACTCACTCCATCCCACACACACTCCATCCCACACTCACTCCATTCCACACTCACTCCATCCCACACTCACTCCATCCCACACTCAGTCCATTCCACACTCACTCCGTCCCGCACTCCCTCCATCCCGCAGCCAATCCATCCCACACTCAGTCCATTTCACACTCACTCCATCCCGCAGTCACTCCGTCCAGCACTCACTCCATTCCACACTCACTCCATCCCACAGTCACTCAGTCCCACACACACTCAGTCCCATACTCACTCCATCCCGCACTCACTCAGTCCCACACTCACTCCATCCCACACTCACTCCATCCCACACTCACTCAGTTCCACACTCACTCCGTCCCACACTCACTCCATCCCACATTCACTCCATCCCGCACACACTCCATCGCACACTCACTCCTTCCCACACTCACTCAGTCCCGCACTCACTCCCTCCCACTTTCACTCCGTCCCGCACTCACTCCATCCCACACTCACTCCGTCCCACACTCACTCCGTTCCACGTTCACTCCATCGCACACTCACTTCATCCCACACTCACTCCGTACCACACTCACTCCATCCCACACTCACTTCGTCCCACACTTACTCCATTCCACACTCACTCCATCCAACACTCACTCCATCCCACATTCACTCCATCCCGCACACAATCAGTCCCACACTCACTCCATCCCACACTCACTCCATCCCACACTCACTCAGTCCCAGTCACTCCGTCCAAACTCACTCCATCCCGCACTCACTCCATCCCACACTCACTCCATCCCACACTCACTCTATTCCACACTCATTCCATCCCACACTCACTCAGTCCCACACTCACTCCAACCCACACTCACTCCGTCCCGCACACACTCCATTCCACACTCACACCGTCCCGCATTCACTCCATCCCACACACAATCCATCCCACACTCACTCCATTCCACACTCACTCCATCCCACACTCACTCCATCCCACACTCAGTCCATTCCACACTCACTCCGTCCCGCACTCCCTCCATCCCGCAGCCAATCCATCCCACACTCAGTCCATTTCACACTCACTCCATCCCGCAGTCACTCCGTCCAGCACTCACTCCATTCCACACTCACTCCATCCCACACTCACTCAGTCCCACACACACTCAGTCCCATACTCACTCCACCTGCACTCACTCAGTCCCACACTCACTCCGTCCCACACTCACTCCATCCCACATTCACTCCATCCCGCACACACTCCATCGCACACTCACTCCTTCCCACACTGACTCAGTCCCGCACTCACTCCCTCCCACTTTCACTCCGTCCCGCACTCACTCCATCCCACACTCACTCCGTCCCGCACTCACTCCGTTCCACATTCACTCCATCGCACACTCACTTCATCCCACACTCACTCCGTCCCACACTCTCTCCGTCCCACACTCACTTCGTCCCACACTTACTCCATTCCACACTCACTCCATCCAACACTCCCTCAATCGCACATTCACTCCATCCTGCACACAATCAGTCCCACACTCACTCCATCCCACACTCACTCCGTCCCACACTCGCTCCATCCCACACTCACTCAGTCCCAGTCACTCCGTCCAAACTCACTCCATCCGCACTCACTCCATCCCACACTCACTCCATCCCGCACTCACTCCATCCCACACTCACTCCATCCCACACTCAGTCCATTCCACACTCACTTCATCCTGCACTCACTCCGTCCAGCACTCACTCCATTCCACACTCACTCCATCCCACACTCACTCCATTCCACACTCACTCCATCCCACACACACTCCGTCCCAAACTCACTCCAACCCACACTCACTCCATCCCACACTCACTCCATCCCACACTCACCCAATCAGTCCCACACTCACTCCATCCCACACTCACTCCATCACACACTCACTCAGTCCCACACTCACTCCGTCCCACACCCACTCCATCCCACATTCACTCCATCCCGCACACACTCCATCGCACACTCACTCCTTCCCACACTCACTCAGTCCCGCACTCACTCCCTCTCACTTTCACTCCGTCCCGCACTCACTCCATCCCACACTCTCTCCGTCCCGCACTCACTCCGTTCCACATTCACTCCATCGCACACTCACTTCATCCCACACTCACTCCGTCCCACACTCACTCCGTCCCACACTCACTTCGTCCCACACTTACTCCATTCCACACTCACTCCATCCAACACTCACTCCATCCCACATTCACTCCATCCCGCACACAATCCGTCCCACACTCACTCCATCCCACACACACTCAGTCCCACACTCACTCCATCACACACACACTCCATCCAACCACTCACTCCATTAAAAACTCACTCCATCCCACACTCACTCAGTCCCACACTCACTCCATCCCACACTCACTCCATCCCACACGCACTCCATCCCACACTCACTCAGTCCCACACTCACTCCATCCCACAATCACTCCATCCCACACTCACTCCATCCCACACTCACTCCATCCTGTACTCACTCCATCTCACACTCACTCCATCCCACACTCACTCCATCCCTTACTCACTTCATCCCACACTCACTCCGTCCCACACTCACTCCGTCCCACACTCACTTCGTCCCACACTTACTCCATTCCACACTCACTCCATCCAACACTCCCTCCATCGCACATTCACTCCATCCTGCACACAATCAGTCCCACACTCACTCCATCCCACACTCACTCCGTCCCACACTCGCTCCATCCCACACTCACTCAGTCCCAGTCACTCCGTCCAAACTCACTCCATCCGCACTCACTCCATCCCACACTCACTCCATCCCACACTCGCTCCATCCCGCACTCACTTCATCCCACACACACTCCATCCCACACTCACTCCATCCCACACACACTCCATTCCACACTCACTCCTTCCCGCACTCAGTCCATTCCACACTCACTCAGTCCCAAACTCACTCCATCCCACACTCACTCCATCCCACACTCACTCCATTCCAATCTCACTCCATCCCACACTCAATCATTCCCACACTCACTCCAACCCACACTCAATCCGTACCACACACACTCCATCCCACACTCACTACATCCCACACTCACTCCATTCCAATCTCACTCCATCCCACACTCACTCAGTCCCACACTCACTCCAACACACACTCACTCCGTCGTGCACACACTCCAATCCACACACACTCCAACCCACACTCACTCCGTCCCACACTCACTCCATCCCAAACTCTCTCCATCCCACACTCACTCCATCCAACACACACTCCATCCCACACTCACTCCATTCCACGCTCACTCCATCCCACACACACTCCGTCCCTCAGTCACTCCAACCCACACTCACTCCATCCCAAACTCACTCCATCCCACACTCACTCCATCCCGCACACACTCCGTGCTTCACTCACTCCATCCCACACTCAATCCGTGCCACACTCACTCCACCCAACACTCACTCCGTACAACGCTCACTCCGTCCCGCATTCACTCCATCCCACACTCAGTCCATTCCACATTCACTCAGTCCCACACTCACTCCAACCCACACTCACTCCGTCCCACACTCACTCCATCCCACACTCACTCCATTGCACACTCACGCCATCCCGCACTCACTCCGCCCTGCACTCACTCCATCCCATACTCACTCTATCCCACACTCAGTCCATCCCACACACACTCCATTCCACACTCACTCCATCCCACACTCACTCAGTCCCACACTCACTCCATCCCACACACACTCCATTCCACACTCACTCCATCTCGCACTCACTCAGTCCCACACTCACTCCATCCCACACTCAGTCCATTCCACACTCACTCAGTCGAACACTCACTCCAACCAACACTCACTCCGTCCCGCAAACACTCCATCGCACACTCATCCATCCCACACTCACTCCATCCCACACTCACTCCATCCCACACACACTCCATTCCACACTCACTCCATCCCGCACTCACTCAGTCCCACACTCACTCCATCCCACACTCACTCCATCCCACTCTCACTCCTTTCCTACATCACTCCATCCCACACTCAGTTCAACCCACACTCAATCCTTCCCGCACACACTCCATCCCACACTCACTCCATCCCACACTCACTCCATTCCATGTTCACTCCAACCAACACTCACTCCATCCCACACTCACTCCATCCCACACTCACTTAGTCCCACACTCACTCCAACCCACACTCACTCCGTCCCGCACACACTCCATTCCACACTCACTCCATCCCACACTCACTCCATCCCACACTCACACCATCCCACACTCACTCCATCCCACACTCACTCCATCCCACACTCACTCCGTCCCACATTCACTCCGTCCCACACACACTCCGTCCCACACTCACTCCATCCCACACTCACTCCATCCCACACTCACTCCATCCCACAATCACTCCATCAGGCACTCACTCCATCCCACACTCACTACATACCACACTCACTCCATCCCACAATCACTCCATCAGGCACTCACTCCATACCACACTCACTCCATCCCACACTTACTCCATACCACACACACTCCATCCAGCACTCACTCCATCCCACACTCACCCTGTCCCGCAATCACTCCGTTCCACACACACGCCATTCCACATTCACTCAATCCCGCACTCACTCCGTGCCACACTCACTCCGTCCTGCACACACTCCATCGCACAATCACTCCATCCCACACTCACTCCATCCCACACTCACTCCATTCCAATCTCACTCCATCCCACACTCACTCAGTCCAACACACACTCCATCGCACCCTCACTCCGTCCCGCACTCACTCTGTCCCACACTCACGCCATCGCACACTCACTCCATCCCACACTCACTCCATCCCACACTCCGTCCGTCCCTCACACACTCCATCGCACACTCACTCCGTCCTGCACACACTCCATCCCACACTCACTCCGTCCCACACTCACTCCATCCCACACTCACTCCATCCCACACTCACTCCATCCAACATACACTCCATCTCGCACTCACTCCATCCCACACTCACTCCATCGCACACTCACTCCATTCCACACTCACTCCATCCAACATACACTCCATCCCGCACTCACTCCATCCCACACTCACTCCATCGCACACTCACTCCATTCCACACTCACTCCATCCCACCCTCGCTCAGTCCCACGCTCACTCCATCCAAACTCACTCCATCCCGCACTCACTCCATCCCACACTCACTCCATTCCACACTCACTTCATCCCGCACTCACTCTGTCCAGCACTCACTCCATCCCACACTCACTCCATCCCACGCTCACTCCATCCCACACTCACTCAGTCCCACGCTCACTCCATCCCACACTCACTCTATTCCAATCTCACTCCATCCCACACTCACTCAGTCCCGCACACACTCCATTCCACACACACTCCATTCCACACTCACTCCATCCCACACTCACTCAGTCCCACACTCATTCCAACCCACACTCACACCGTCCCGTACTCACTCCATCCCACACACACTCCATCCCACACTCACTCCATTCCACACTCACTCCATCCCACACTCACTCCATCCCACACTCAGTCCATTCCACACTCACTCCGTCCCGCACTCCCTCCATCCCGCAGCCAATCCATCCCACACTCAGTCCATTTCACACTCACTCCATTCTGCAGTCACTCCGTCCAGCACTCACTCCATTCCACACTCACTCCATCCCACACTCACTCAGTCCCACACACACTCAGTCCCATACTCACTCCATCCCGCACTCAGTCAGTCCCACACTCACTCCATCCCACACTCACTCCATCCCACATTCACTCAGTTCCACACTCACTCCGTCCCACACTCACTCCATCCCACATTCACTCCATCCCGCACACACTCAATCGCACACTCACTCCTTCCCACACTCACTCAGTCCCGCACTCACTCCCTCCCACTTTCACTCCGTCCCGCACTCACTCCATCCCACACTCACTCCGTCCCGCACTCATTCCGTTCCACGTTCACTCCATCGCACACTCACTTCATCCCACACTCACTCCGTACCACACTCACTCCATCCCACACTCACTTCGTCCCACACTTACTCCATTCCACACTCACTCCATCCAACACTCACTCCATCCCACATTCACTCCATCCCGCACACAATCAGTCCCACACTCACTCCATCCCACACTCACTCCATCCCACACTCACTCAGTCCCAGTCACTCCGTCCAAACTCACTCCATCCCGCACTCACTCCATCCCACACCCACTCCATCCCACACACACTCTATTCCACACTCACTCTATCCCACACTCACTCAGTCCCACACTCACTCCAACCCACACTCACTCCGTCCCGCACACATTCCATTCCACAGTCACACCGTCCCGCATTCACTCCATCCCACACTCACTCCATTCCACACTCACTCCATCCCACACTCACTCCATCCCACACTCAGTCCATTCCACACTCACTCTGTCCCGCACTCCCTCCATCCCGCAGCCAATCCATCCCACACTCACTCCATTCCACACTCACTCCATCCCACACTCACTCAGTCCCACACACACTCAGTCCCATACTCACTCCATCCCGCACTCACTCAGTCCCATACTCACTCCATCCCACACTCACACCATTACACTCACTCAGTCCCACACTCACTCCGTCCCGCACACATTCCATTCCACACTCACACCGTCCCGCATTCACTCCATCCCACACTCACTCCATTCCACACTCACTCCATCCCATACTCACTCCATCCCACACTCAGTCCATTCCACACTCACTCCGTCCCGCACTCCCTCCATCCCGCAGCCAATCGATCCCACACTCAGTCCATTTCACACTCACTCCATCCCGCAGTCACTCCGTCCAGCACTCACTCCATTCCACACTCACTCCATCCCACACTCACTCAGTCCCACACACACTCAGTCCCATACTCACTCCATCCCGCACTCACTCAGTCCCACACTCACTCCATCCCACACTCACACCATTACACTCACTCAGTCCCACACTCACTCCGTCCCACACTCACTCCATCCCACATTCACTCCATCCCGCACACACTCCATCGCACAGTCACTCCTTCCCTCACTGACTCAGTCCCGCACTCACTCCCTCTCACTTTCACTCCGTCCCGCACTCACTCCATCCCACACTCACTCCGTCCCGCACTCACTCCGTTCCACATTCACTCCATCGCACACTCACTTCATCCCACACTCACTCCGTCCCACACTCACTCCGTCCCACACTCACTTCGTCCCACACTTACTCCATTCCACACTCACTCCATCCAACACTCCCTCCATCGCACATTCACTCCATCCTGCACACAATCCGTCCCACACTCGCTCCATCCCATACACACTCCATCCCACACTCACTCAGTCCCAGTCACTCCGTCCAAACTCACTCCATCCGCACTCACTCCATCCGCACTCACTCCATCCCACACTCACTCCATCCCACACTCGCTCCATCCCGCACTCACTCCATCCCACACTCACTCCATCCCGCACTCACTCCATCCCACACTCAGTCCATTCCACACTCACTCCATCCCGCACTCACTCCGTCCAGCGCTCACTCCATTCCACACTCACTCCATCCCACACTCACTCCATTCCACACTCACTCCGTCCCACACACACTCCGTCCCAAACTCACTCCAACCCACACTCACTCCATCCCACACTCACTCCATCCCACACTCACTCAGTCCCGCACTCACTCCATCCCACACTCACTCCATCACACACTCACTCAGTCCCACACTCACTCCGTCCCACACTCACTCCATCCCACATTCACTCCATCCCGCACACACTCCATCGCACACTCACTCCTTCCCACACTCAGTCAGTCCCGCACTCCCTCCCTCCCACTTTCACTCCGTCCCGCACTCACTCCATCCCACACTCACTCCGTCCCGCACTCACTCCGTTCCACATTCACTCCATCGCACACTCACTTCATCCCACACTCACTCCGTCCCACACTCACTCCGTCCCACACTCACTTCGTCCCACACTTACTCCATTCCACACTCACTCCATCCAACACTCACTCCATCCCACATTCACTCCATCCCGCACACAATCCGTCCCACACTCACTCCATCCCACACACACTCCATCCCACACTCACTCCATCCCACACTCACTCCATCCCACACTCACTCAGTCCCAGTCACTCCGTCCAAACTCACTGCATCCCGCACTAACTCCATCCCACACTCACTCCATCCCACACTCACTCTATTCCACACTCACTCCATCCCACACTCACTCAGTCCCACACTCACTCCAACCCATACTCAATCCGTCCCGTACACACTCCATTCCACACTCACACCGTCCCGCACTCACTCCATCCCACACACACTCCATCCCACACTCACTCGATTCCACACACACACTCCATCCCACGCTCACTCCATCCGACACTCAGTCCATTCCACACTCACTCCATCCCGCAGTCACTCCGTCCAGCACTCACTCCATTCCTCACTCACTCCATCCCACACTCACTCAGTCCCACACACACTCAGTCCCATACTCACTCCATCCCGCACTCACTCAGTCCCACACTCACTCCATCCCACACTCACTCCGTCCCACACTCACTCCATCCCACATTCACTCCATCCCACACACACTCCATCGCACACTCACTCCTTCCCACACTCACTCAGTCCCGCACTCACTCCCTCCCACTTTCACTCCGTCCCGCACTCACTCCATCCCACACTCACTCCGTCCCGCACTCACTCCGTTCCACATTCACTCCATCGCACACTCACTTCATCCCACACTCACTCCGTCCCACACTCACTCCGTCCCACACTCACTTCGTCCCACACTTACTCCATTCCACACTCACTCCATCCAACACACCCTCCATCGCACGTTCACTGCATCCCGCACACAATCCGTCCCACAATCACTCCATCCCACACTCACTCCATCCCACACACACTCCATCCCACACTCACTCCATCCCACACTCACTCAGTCCCAGTCACTCCGTCCAAACTCACTCCATCCCGCACTCACTCCGTCCAGCACTCACTCCATTCCACACTCACTCCATCCCACACACACTCCGTCCCAAACTCACTCCAACCCACACTCACTCCATCCCACAATCACTCCATCCCACACTCACTCCATCCCACACACACTCCATCCCACACTCACTCCATCCCACACTCACTCAGTCCCAGTCACTCCGTCCAAACTCACTCCATCCCGCACTCACTTCGTCCCACACTTACTCCATTCCACACTCACTCCATCCAACACTCCCTCCATCGCACATTCACTCCATCCTGCACACAATCCGTCCCACACTCGCTCCATCCCATACACACTCCATCCCACACTCACTCAGTCCCAGTCACTCCGTCCAAACTCACTCCATCCGCACTCACTCCATCCGCACTCACTCCATCCCACACTCACTCCATCCCACAGTCGCTCCATCCCGCACTCACTCCATCCCACACTCACTCCATCCCGCACTCACTCCATCCCACACTCAGTCCATTCCACACTCACTCCATCCCGCACTCACTCCGTCCAGCGCTCACTCCATTCCACACTCACTCCATCCCACACTCACTCCATTCCACACTCTCTCCGTCCCACACACACTCCGTCCCAAACTCACTCCAAACCACACTCACTCCATCCCACACTCACTCCATCCCACACTCACTCAGTCCCACACTCACTCCATCCCACACTCACTCCATCACACACTCACTCAGTCCCACACTCACTCCGTCCCACACTCACTCCATCCCACATTCACTCCATCCCGCACACACTCCATCGCACACTCACTCCTTCCCACACTCACTCAGTCCCACACTCACTCCGTCCCACACTCACTCCATCCCACATTCACTCCATCCCGCACTCACTCCATCCGCACTCACTCCATCCCACACTCACTCCATCCCACACTCGCTCCATCCCGCACTCACTCCATCCCACACTCACTCCATCCCGCACTCACTCCATCCCACACTCAGTCCATTCCACACTCACTCCATCCCGCACTCACTCCGTCCAGCGCTCACTCCATTCCACACTCACTCCATCCCACACTCACTCCATTCCACACTCACTCCGTCCCACACACACTCCGTCCCAAACTCACTCCAACCCACACTCACTCCATCCCACACTCACTCCATCCCACACTCACTCAGTCCCACACTCACTCCATCCCACACTCACTCCATCACACACTCACTCAGTCCCACACTCACTCCGTCCCACACTCACTCCATCCCACATTCACTCCGTCCCGCACTCACTCCATCCCACACTCACTCCGTCCCGCACTCACTCCGTTCCACATTCACTCCATCGCACACTCACTTCATCCCACACTCACTCAGTCCCACACTCACTCCGTCCCACACTCACTTCGTCCCACACTTACTCCATTCCACACTCACTCCATCCAACACTCACTCCATCCCACATTCACTCCATCCCGCACACAATCCGTCCCACACTCACTCCATCCCACACACACTCCATCCCACACTCACTCCATCCCACACTCACTCCATCCCACACTCACTCAGTCCCAGTCACTCCGTCCAAACTCACTGCATCCCGCACTAACTCCATCCCACACTCACTCCATCCCACACTCACTCTATTCCACACTCACTCCATCCCACACTCACTCAGTCCCACACTCACTCCAACCCATACTCAATCCGTCCCGTACACACTCCATTCCACACTCAAACCATCCCGCACTCACTCCATCCCACACACACTCCATCCCACACTCACTCGATTCCACACTCACTCCATCCCACGCTCACTCCATCCGACACTCAGTCCATTCCACACTCACTCCATCCCGCAGTCACTCCGTCCAGCACTCACTCCATTCCTCACTCACTCCATCCCACACTCACTCAGTCCCACACACACTCAGTCCCATACTCACTCCATCCCGCACTCACTCAGTCCCACACTCACTCCATCCCACACTCACTCCGTCCCACACTCACTCCATCCCACATTCACTCCATCCCACACACACTCCATCGCACACTCACTCCTTCCCACACTCACTCAGTCCCGCACTCACTCCCTCCCACTTTCACTCCGTCCCGCACTCACTCCATCCCACACTCACTCCGTCCCGCACTCACTCCGTTCCACATTCACTCCATCGCACACTCACTTCATCCCACAATCACTCCGTCCCACACTCACTCCGTCCCACACTCACTTCGTCCCACACTTACTCCATTCCACACTCACTCCATCCAACACACCCTCCATCGCACGTTCACTGCATCCCGCACACAATCCGTCCCACAATCACTCCATCCCACACTCACTCCATCCCACACACACTCCATCCCACACTCACTCCATCCCACACTAACTCAGTCCCAGTCACTCCGTCCAAACTCACTCCATCCCGCACTCACTCCGTCCAGCACTCACTCCATTCCACACTCACTCCATCCCACACACACTCCGTCCCAAACTCACTCCAACCCACACTCACTCCATCCCACAATCACTCCATCCCACACTCACTCCATCCCACACACACTCCATCCCACACTCACGCCATCCCACACTCACTCAGTCCCAGTCACTCCGTCCAAACTCACTCCATCCCGCACTCACTCCGTCCAGCACTCACTCCATTCCACACTCACTCCATCCCACACACACTCCGTCCCAAACTCACTCCAACACACACTCACTCCATCCCACAATCAATCCATCCCACACTCACTCCATCCCGCACACACTTCGTGCCACACTCACTCCATCCCACATTCACTCCGTGCCACACTCACTCCACCCCCACTCACTCCATCCCACACTCACTCATTCCCACACTCACTCCATCCCGCACTCAGTCCATTCCACACTCACTCAATCCCAAACTCACTCCATCCCAAACTCACTTCATCCCACACACACTCCATCCCACACTCACTCCATCCCACACACACTCCATTCCACACTCACTCCATCCCGCACTCAGTCCATTCCACACTCACTCAGTCCCAAACTCACTCCATCCCACACTCACTCCATCCCACACTCACTCCATTCCAATCTCACTCCATCCCACACTCACTCATTCCCACATTCACTCCAACCCACACTCAAACCGTACCACACACACTCCATCCCACACTCACTACATCCCACACTCACTCCATTCCAATCTCACTCCATCCCACACTCACTCCAACACACACTCACTCCGTCCTGCACACATTCCAATCCACACACACTCCAACCCACACTCACTCCGTCCCACACTCACTCCATCCCAAACTCTCTCCATCCCACACTCACTCCATCCAACACACACTCCATCCCACACTCACTCCATTCCACACTAACTCCATCCCACACACACTCCGTCCCTCACTCACTCCAAACCACACTCACTCCATCCCACACTCACTCCATCCCACACACACTCCATTCCACACTCACTCCATCCCACACTCACTCAGTCCCACACTCACTCCATGCCACACTCACTCCACCCAACACTCACTCCGTACAACGCTCACTCCGTCCCGCATTCACTCCATCCCACACTCAGTCCATTCCACATTCACTCAGTCCCACACTCACTCCAACCCACACTCACTCCGTCCCACACTCACTCCATCCCACACTCACTCCATTGCACACTCACGCCATCCCGCACTCACTCCGCCCTGCACTCACTCCATCCCACACTCACTCTATCCCACACTCACTCCATCCCACACACACTCCATTCCACACTCACTCCATCTCGCACTCACTCAGTCCCACACTCACTCCATCCCACACTCAGTCCATTCCACACTCACTCAGTCCCAGTCACTCCGTCCCAAACTGACACCATCCCGCAATCACTCCATCCCACACTCACTCCATCACACACTCGCTCCATCCCACACTCACTCCATCCCACACTCAATCCATCCCGCACTCACTCCATCCCACACTCAGTCCATTCCACACTCAATCCATCCCGCACTCACTCCATTCCACACTCACTCCATCCCACGCTCACTCCATTCCACATTCACTCCATCCCACACACAATCCATCCCACACTCACTCCAACCCACACACACTCCATCCCACACTCACTCCATTCTGCACACACTCCGTGCCACACTCACTCCATCCCACACTCACTCCGTGCCACACTCACTCCACCCCACACTCACTCCATCCTACACTCACTCCATCCCACACTCACTCCATCCCACACACACTCCATTCCACACTCACTCCATCCCGCACTCAGTCCATTCCACACTCACTCAGTCCCACACTCACTCCATCCCAAACTCACTTCATCCACACTCACTCCATCTCACACTCACTCCATCACACACACACTCCATTCCACACTCACTCCATTCCGCACTCACTCCATCCCACACTCACTCCTTCCCACACTCACTCCATCCCACACACACTCCTTCCCACACTCACTCCGTCTCACACTCACTCCATTCCACGCTCACTCCATCCCACACTCACTCAATCCCACACTCACTCCATCAAGCTCTCACTCCATCCCGCACTCACTCCATTCCAATCTCACTCCATCCCACACTCACTCAGTCCAACACACACTCCATCGCACACTCACTCCAACCCACACTCTCTCCATCCCACACTCACTCCATTCCACACTCACTCCATCCCGCACTCAGTCCATTCCACACTCACTCAGTCCCACACTAACTCCATCCCAAACTCACTTCATCCCACACTCACTCCATCTCACACTCACTCCATCCCACACTCACTCCATTCCACACTCACTCCATCCCGCACACACTCCGTGCCACACTCACTCCATTCCACACTCCGTCCGTCCCGCACACACTTCATCCCACATTCGCTCCATCCCACACACACTCCATCCCACATTCACTCCATTCCACACTCACTCCATCCCACACTCACTCCGTCCCACACACACTCCTTTCCACACTCACTCCATCCCACACTCACTCCATCGCACACTCACTCCATCCCACACTCACTCCGTCGCACACTCACTCCATCCCACACTCACGCCATCCCGCACTCACTCCATCCCACACTCACTCCGTCCCACACACACTCCATCCCACACTCACTCCATCCCACACTCACTCCATCCCACACTCACTCCATCCCACACACACTCCTTCCCACACTAACTCCGTCTCACACTCACTCCATTCCACGCTCACTCCATCCCACACTCACTCAATCCCACACTCACTCCATCAAGCTCTCACTCCATCCCGCACTCACTCCATTCCAATCTCACTCCATCCCACACTCACTCAGTCCAACACACACTCCATCGCACACTCACTCCAACCCACACTCTCTCCATCCCACACTCACTACATCTCACACTCACTCCGTCCCACACTCACTCCATCCAACACTCACTCCATCCCACACTCACTCAGTCCAACACACACTCCATTCCACCCACACTCCATCCCACAATCACTCCATCCCACACTCACTCAGTCCCAGTCACTCCGCCACAAACTCACTCCATCCCGCACTCACTCCATCCCACACTCACTCCATCCCAGAATCGCTCCATCCCGCACTCACTCCATCCCACACTCACTCCATCCCGCACTCACTCCATCCCACACTCAGTCCATTCTACACTCACTCCATCCCGCACTCACTCCGTACAGCTCTCACTCCATTCCACACTCACTCCATCCCACATCACTCCATTCCACACTCACTCCATCCCACACACACTCCGTCCCACACTCACTCCAACCCACACTCACTCCATCGCACACTCATTTCATTCCACACTCACTCCATCCCACACTCACTCCATTCCACACTAACTCCATCCCACACACACTCCGTCCCACACTCACTCCAACCCACACTCACTCCATCCCACACTCACTCCATCCCACACTCACTCCAACCCACACTCAATCCGTCCCGCACACACTCCATCCCACACTCACTCCATCCCGCACTCACTCCATTCCAATCTCACTCCAACACACACTCACTCCGTCCCGCACACACTCCAATCCACACACACTCCAACCCACACTCTTTCCGTCCCACACTCACTCCATCCCACATTCACTCCATCCCACACTCACTCCATCCCACACTCACTCCAACCAACACACACTCCATCCCACACTCACTCCATAGCACATTCGCACCATCCCACACACACTCCATCCCACATTCACTCCATTCCACACTCACTCCATCCCACACTCACTCCGTCACGCAGTCACTCCATCCCACACTCACTCCGTCCCGCACTCACTCCATCCCACACTCACTCCATCCCACACTCACTCCGTCCCGCACTCACTCCATCCCACACTCACTCCGTCCCACACACACTCCTTTCCACACTCACTCCATCCCACACTCACTCCATCCCACACTCACTCCATCCCACACTCACTCCATCCCACACTCAGGCCATTCCACGCTCACTCCATCCCGCACTCACTCCATTCCAATCTCACTCCATTTCACACTCACTCAGTCCAACACACACTCCATCGCACACTCACTCCAACCCACACTCTCTACATCCCACACTCACTCCATCTCACACTCACTCCGTCCCACACTCACTCCATCCAACACTCACTCCATCCCACATTCACTCCATCCCGCACACAATCCGTCCCACACTCACTCCATCCCACACTCACTCCATCCCACACTCACTCAGTCCCAGTCACTCCGTCCCAAACTTACACCATCCCGCAATCATTCCATCCCACACTCACTCCATCACACACTCGCTCCATCCCACACTCACTCCATCCCACACTCAATCCATCCCGCACTCACTCCATCCCACACTCAGTCCATTCCACACTCAATCCATCCCACACTCACTCAGTCCCAGTCACTCCGTCCCAAACTGACACCATCCCGCAATCACTCCATCCCACACTCACTCCATCACACACTCGCTCCATCCCACACTCACACCATCCCACACTCAATCCATCCCGCACTCACTCCATCCCACACTCAGTCCATTCCACACTCACTCCATCCCGCACTCACTCCATTCCACACTCACTCCATCCCACGCTCACTCCATTCCACATTCACTCCATCCCACACACACTCCATCCCACACTCACTCCAACCCACACACACTCCATCCCACACTCACTCCATTCTGCACACACTCTGTGCCACACTCACTTCATCCCACACTCACTCCGTGCCACACTCACTCCACCCCACACACACTCCATCCTACACTCACTTCATCCCACACTCACTCCATCCCACACACACTCCATTCCACACTCACTCCATCCTGCTCTCAGTCCATTCCACACTCACTCAGTCCCACACTCACTCCATCCCAAACTCACTTCATCCACACTCACTCCATCTCACACTCACTCCATCACACACACACTCCATTCCACACTCACTCCATTCCGCACTCACTCCATCCCACACTCACTCCTTCCCACACTCACTCCATCCCACACACACTCCATTCCACACTCACTCCAACCCGCACTCAGTCCATTCCACACTCACTCAGTCCCACACTCACTCCATCCCAAACTCACTTCATCCACACTCACTCCATCTCACACTCACTCCATCTCACACTCACTCCATTCCACGCTCACTCCATCCCACACTCACTCAATCCCACACTCACTCCATCAAGCTCTCACTCCATCCCGCACTCACTCCATTCCAATCTCACTCCATCCCACACTCACTCAGTCCAACACACACTCCATCGCACACTCACTCCAACCCACACTCTCTCCATCCCACACTCACTCCATTCCACACTCACTCCATCCCGCACTCAGTCCATTCCACACTCACTCAGTCCCACACTAACTCCATCCCAAACTCACTTCATCCCACACTCACTCCATCTCACACTCACTCCATCCCACACTCACTCCATTCCACACTCACTCCACCCGCACACACTCCGTGCCACACTCACTCCATTCCACAATCCGTCCGTCCCGCACACACTTCATCCCACATTCGCTCCATCCCACACACACCCAATCCCACATTCACTCCATTCCACACTCACTCCATCCCACACTCACTCCGTCCCACACACACTCCTTTCCACACTCACTCCATCCCACACTCACTCCATCGCACACTCACTCCATCCCACACTCACTCCGTCACTCACTCACTCCATCCCACACTCACGCCATCCCGCACTCACTCCATCCCACACTCACTCCGTCCCACACACATTCCTTTCCACACTCACTCCATCCCACACTCACTCCATCCCACACTCACTCCATCCCACACACACTCCTTCCCACACTCACTCCGTCTCACACTCACTCCATTCCACGCTCACTCCATCCCACACTCACTCAATCCCACACTCACTCCATCAAGCTCTCACTCCATCCCGCACTCACTCCATTCCAATCTCACTCCATCCCACACTCACTCAGTCCAACACACACTCCATCGCACACTCACTCCAACCCACACTCTCTCCATCCCAAACTCACTACATCTCACCCTCACTCCGTCCCACACTCACTCCATCCAACACTCACTCCATCCCACACTCACTCAGACCTACACACACTCCATTCCACCCACACTCCATCCCACACTCACTCCATCCCACACTCACTCAGTCCCAGTCACTCCGTCCCAAACTCACTCCATCCCGCACTCACTCCATCCCACACTCACTCCATCCCAGAATCGCTCCATCCCGCACTCACTCCATCCCACACTCACTCCATCCCGCACTCACTCCATCCCACACTCAGTCCATTCCACACTCACTCCATCCCGCACTCACTCCGTACAGCTCTCACTCCATTCCACACTCACTCCATCCCACACTCACTCCATTCCACACTCACTCCATCCCACACACACACCGTCCCACACTCACTCCAACCCACACTCACTCCATCGCACACTCACTCCATTCCACACTCACTCCATCCCACACTCACTCCATTCCACACTCACTCCATCCCACACACAATCCGTCCCACACTCACTCCAACCCACACTCACTCCATCCCACACTCACTCCATCCCACACTCACTCCAACCCACACTCAATCCGTCCCGCACACACTCCATCCCACACTCACTCCATCCCGCACTCACTCCATTCCAATCTCACTCCAACACACACTCACTCCGTCCCACACACACTCCAATCCACACACACTCCAACCCACACTCTTTCCGTCCCACACTCACTCCATCCCACATTCACTCCATCCCACACACACTCCATCCCACACTCACTCCAACCAACACACACTCCATCCCACACTCACTCCATAGCACATTCGCTCCATCCCACACACACTCCATCCCACATTCACTCCATTCCACACTCACTCCATCCCACACTCACTCCATCCCGCAGTCACTCCATCCCACACTCACTCCGTCCCGCACTCACTCCATCCCACACTCCCTCCATCCCACACTCACTCCGTCCCGCACTCACTCCATCCCACACTCACTCCGTCCCACACACACTCCTTTCCACACTCACTCCATCCCACACTCACTCCATCCCACACTCACTCCATCCCACACTCACTCCATCCCACACTCACGCCATTCCACGCTCACTCCATCCCGCACTCACTCCATTCCAATCTCACTCCATTTCACACTCACTCAGTCCAACACACACTCCATCGCACACTCACTCCAACCCACACTCTCTACATCCCACACTCACTCCATCTCACACTCACTCCGTCCCACACTCACTCCATCCAACACTCACTCCATCCCACATTCACTCCATCCCGCACACAATCCGTCCCACACTCACTCCATCCCACACTCACTCCATCCCACACTCACTCAGTCCCAGTCACCCCGTCCCAAACTGACACCATCCCGCAATCACTCCATCCCACACTCACTCCATCACACACTCGCTCCATCCCACACTCACTCCATCCCACACTCAATCCATCCCGCACTCACTCCATCCCACACTCAGTCCATTCCACAATCAATCCATCCCACACTCACTCAGTCCCAGTCACTCCGTCCCAAACTGACACCATCCCGCAATCACTCCATCCCACACTCACTCCATCACACACTCGCTCCATCCCACACTCACACCATCCCACACTCAATCCAGTCCACACTCACTCCATCCCACACTCAGTCCATTCCACACTCACTCCATCCTGCACTCACTCCATTCCACACTCACTCCATCCCACGCTCACTCCATTCCACATTCACTCCATCCCACACTCACTCCATCCCACACTCACTCCAACCCACACACACTCCATCACAAACTCACTGCATTCTGCACACACTCCGTGCCACACTCACTCCATTCCACACTCATTCCGTGCCACACTCACTCCACCCCACACTCACTCCACCCTACACTCACTCCATCCCACACTCACTCCATCCCACACACACTCCATCTCACACTCACTCCATCACACACACACTCCATTCCACACTCACTCCATTCCGCACTCACTCCATCCCACACTCACTCCTTCCCACACTCACTCCGTCTCACACACACTCCATTCCACACTCACTCCATCCCACACTCACTCATTCCCACACTCACTCCCTCCCACACATACTCCATTCCACACTCACTCAGTCCCACACTCACTCCAACCCACACTCACTCCGTGCCGCAAACACTCCATTGCACACTCATCCATCCCACACTCACTCCATCCCACACTCACTCCATCCCGCACACACTCCATTCCACACTCACTCCATCCCGCACTCACTCAGTCCCACACTCACTCCATCCCACACTCTCTCCATTCCACACTCACACCATTCCAATCTCACTCCATCGCACACTCACTTCAACCCACACTCAATCCGTCCCGCACACACTCCATCCCACACTCACTCCATCCCACACTCACTCCATCCCACACTCACTCCATTCCTCCTTCACTCCAACCAAAACTCACTCCATCCCACACTCACTCCTTCCCACACTCACTCCGTCTCACACTCACTCCATTCCACGCTCACTCCATCCCACACTCACTCCATCCCACACTCACTCCATCAAGCTCTCACTCCATCCCGCACTCACTCCATTCCAATCTCACTCCATCCCACACTCACTCAGTCCAACACACACTCCATCGCACACTCACTCCAACCCACACTCTCTCCATCCCACACTCACTACATCTCACACTCACTCTGTCCCACACTCACTCCATTCAACACTCACTCCATCCCACACTCACTCAATCCCACACTCACTCCATCAAGCTCTCACTCCATCCCGCTCTCACCCAATTCCAATCTCACTCCATCCCACACTCACTCAGTCCAACACACACTCCATCGCACACTCACTCCATCCCACAATCACTCAGTCCCAGTCACTCCGTCCCAAACTCACTCCATCCCGCACTCACTCCATCCCACACTCACTCCATCCCAGACTCGCTCCATCCCGCACTCACTCCATCCCACACTCAATCCATCCCACACTCACTCCGTCCCGCAGTCACTCCATCCCACACTCACTCCGTCCCGCACTCACTCCATCCCACAATCACTCCATCCCACACTCACTCCGTCCCGCACTCACTCCATCCCACACTCACTCCGTCCCACACACACTCCTTTCCACACTCACTCCATCCCACACTCACTCCATCCCACACTCACTCCATCCCACACTCACTCCATCCCACACTCACGCCATTCCACGCTCAATCCATCCCGCACTCACTCCATTCCAATCTCACTCCATTTCAAACTCACTCAGTCCAACACACACTCCATCGCACACTCACTCCAACCCACACTCTCTGCATCCCACACTCACTCCATCTCACACTCACTCCGTCCCACACTCACTCCATCCAACACTCACTCCATCCCACATTCACTCCATCCCGCACACAATCCGTCCTACACTCACTCCATCCCACACTCACTCCATCCCACACTCACTCAGTCCCAGTCACTCCGTCCCAAACTGACACCATCCCGCAATCACTCCATCCCACACTCACTCCATCACACACTCGCTCCATCCCACACTCACTCCATCCCACACTCAATCCATCCCGCACTCACTCCATCCCACACTCAGTCCATTCCACACTCAATCCTTCCCGCACTCAGTCCATCCCACACTCAGTCCATTCCACACTCACTCCATCCCGCACTCACTCCATTCCACACTCACTCCATCCCACGCTCACTCCATTCCACATTCACTCCATCCCACACACACTCCATCCCACACTCACTCCAACCCATACACACTCCATCCCACACTCACTCCATTCTGCACACACTCCGTGCCACACTCACTCCATCCCACACTCACTCCGTGCCACACTCACTCCACCCCACACTCACTCCATCCTACACTCACTCCATCCCACACTCACTCCATCCCACACACACTCCATTCCACACTCACTCCATCCCGCACTCAGTCCATTCCACACTCACTCAGTCCCACACTCACTCCATCCCAAACTCACTTCATCCACACTCACTCCATCTCACACTCACTCCATCACACACACACTCCATTCCACACTCACTCCATTCCGCACTCACTCCATCCCACACTCACTCCTTCCCACACTCACTCCATCCCACACACACTCCTTCCCACACTCACTCCGTCTCACACTCACTCCATTCCACGCTCACTCCATCCCACACTCACTCAATCCCACACTCACTCCATCAAGCTCTCACTCCATCCCACACTCACTCCATTCCAATCTCACTCCATCCCACACTCACTCAGTCCAACACACACTCCATCGCACACTCACTCCAACCCACACTCTCTCCATCCCACACTCACTACATCTCACACTCACTCCGTCCCACACTCACTCCATCCAACACTCACTCCATCCCACACTCACTCAGTCCAACACACACTCCATTCCACACACACTCCATCCCACACTCACTCCATCCCACACTCACTCAGTCCCAGTCACTCCGTCCCAAACTCACTCCATCTCGCACTCACTCCATCCCACACTCACTCCATCCCAGAATCGCTCCATCCCGCACTCACTCCATCCCACACTCACTCCATCCCGCACTCACTCCATCCCACACTCAGTCCATTCCACACTCACTCCATCCCGCACTCACTCCGTACAGATCTCACTCCATTCTACACTCACTCCATCCCACACTCACTCCATTCCACACTCACTCCATCCCACACACACTCCGTCCCACACTCACTCCAACCCACACTCACTCCATCCCACACTCACTCCATCCCACACTCACTCCATCCCGCACACTCTCCGTGCCACACTCACTCCATCCCACACTCACTCCGTGCCACACTCACTCCACCCCACAATCACTCCATCCCACACTCACTCATTCCCACACTCACTCCAACCCACACTCAATCCGTCCCGCACACACTCCATCCCACACTCACTCCATCCCGCACTCACTCCATTCCAATCTCACTCCAACACACACTCACTCCATCCCGCACACACTCCAATCCACACACACTCCAACCCACACTCTTTCCGTCCCACACTCACTCCATCCCACATTCACTCCATCCCACACTCACTCCATCCCAAACTCACTCCAACCAACACACACTCCATCCCACACTCACTCCATCCCACATTCGCTCCATCCCACACACACTCCATCCCACATTCACTCCATTCCACACTCACTCCATCCCACACTCACTCCGTCCCGCAGTCACTCCATCCCATACTCACTCCGTCCTGCACTCACTCCATCCCACACTCACTCCATCCCACACTCACTCCATCCCGCACTCACTCCATCCCACACTCACTCCGTCCCACACACACTCCTTTCCACACTCACTCCATCCCACACTCACTCCATCCCACACTCACTCCATCCCACACTCACTCCATCCCACACTCACGCCATTCCACACTCACTCCATCCCGCACTCACTCCATTCCAATCTCACTCCATTTCACACTCACTCAGTCCAACACACACTCCATCGCACACTCACTCCAACCCACACTCTCTACATCCCACACTCACTCCATCTCACACTCACTCCGTCCCACACACACTCCATCCAACACTCACTCCATCCCACATTCACTCCATCCCGCACACAATCCGTCCCACACTCACTCCATCCCACACTCACTCCATCCCACACTCACTCAGTCCCAGTCACTCCGTCCCAAACTGACACCATCCCGCAATCACTCCATCCCACACTCACTCCATCACACACTCGCTCCATCCCACACTCACTCCATCCCACACTCAATCCATCCCGCACTCACTCCATCCCACACTCAGTCCATTCCACACTCAATCCATCCCACACTCACTCAGTCCCAGTCACTCCGTCCCAAACTGACACCATCCCGCAATCACTCCATCCCACACTCACTCCATCACACACTCGCTCCATCCCACACTCACTCCATCCCACACTCAATCCATCCCGCACTCACTCCATCACACACTCGCTCCATCCCACACTCACTCCATCCCACACTCACTCCATCCCACACTCACTCCATCACACACTCGCTCCATCCCACACTCACTCCATCCCACACTCAATCCATCCCGCACTCACTCCATCCCACACTCAGTCCATTCCACACTCACTCCATCCCGCATTCACTCCATCCCACACTCACTCCATCACACACTCGCTCCATCCCACACTCACTCCATCCCACACTCAATCCATCCCGCACTCACTCCATCCCACACTCAGTCCATTCCACACTCACTCCATCCCGCATTCACTCCATTCCACACTCACTCCATCCCACGCTCACTCCATTCCACATTCACTCCATCCCACACACACTCCATCCCACACTCACTCCAACCCACACACACTCCATCCCACACTCACTCCATTCTGCACACACTCAGTGCCACACTCACTCCATTCCACACTCACTCCGTGCCACACTCAATCCATCCCACACACACTCCATTCCACACTCACTCCATCCCGCACTCAGTCCATTCCACACTCACTCAGTCCCACACTCACTCCATCCCAAACTCACTTCATCCCACACTCACTCCATCTCACACTCACTCCATCACACACACACTCCATTCCACACTCACTCCATTCCGCACTCACTCCATCCCAGACTCACTCCTTCCCACACTCATTCCGTCTCACACTCACTCCATTCCATGCTCAATCCAACCCACACTCACTCAAACCCACACTCAGTCCATCAAGCTCTCACTCCATCCCACACTCACTCCATTCCAATCTCACTCCATCCCACACTCACTCAGTCCAACACACACTCCATCGCACACTCACTCCAACCCACACTCTCTCCATCCCACACTCACTCCATTCCACACTCACTCCATCCCACACTAACTCCATCCCACACTCACTCCATTCCACACTCCGTCCATCCCGCACACACTTCATCGCACACTCACTCCGTCCCGCACACACTCCATCCCACACTCACTCCATCCCACACTCACTCCATCCCACACTCACTCCAACCAACACACACTCCATCCCACACTCACTCCATCCCACATTCGCTCCATCCCACACACACTCCATCCCACATTCACTCCATTCCACACTCACTCCATCCCACACTCACTCCGTCACGCAGTCACTCCATCCCACACTCACTCCGTCCCGCACTCACTCCATCCCACACTCACTCCATCCCACACTCACTCCGTCCCGCACTCACTCCATCCCACACTCACTCCGTCCCACACACACTCCTTTCCACACTCACTCCATCCCACACTCACTCCATCCCACACTCACTCCATCCCACACTCACTCCATCCCACACTCACTCCATCCCACACTCAGGCCATTCCACGCTCACTCCATCCCGCACTCACTCCATTCCAATCTCACTCCATTTCACACTCACTCAGTCCAACACACACTCCATCGCACACTCACTCCAACCCACACTCTCTACATCCCACACTCACTCCATCTCACACTCACTCCGTCCCACACTCACTCCATCCAACACTCACTCCATCCCACATTCACTCCATCCCGCACACAATCCGTCCCACACTCACTCCATCCCACACTCACTCCATCCCACACTCACTCAGTCCCAGTCACTCCGTCCCAAACTTACACCATCCCGCAATCATTCCATCCCACACTCACTCCATCACACACTCGCTCCATCCCACACTCACTCCATCCCACACTCAATCCATCCCGCACTCACTCCATCCCACACTCAGTCCATTCCACACTCAATCCATCCCACACTCACTCAGTCCCAGTCACTCCGTCCCAAACTGACACCATCCCGCAATCACTCCATCCCACACTCACTCCATCACACACTCGCTCCATCCCACACTCACTCCATCCCACACTCACTCCATCCCACACTCACTCAGTCCCAGTCACTCCGTCCCAAACTTACACCATCCCGCAATCATTCCATCCCACACTCACTCCATCACACACTCGCTCCATCCCACACTCACTCCATCCCACACTCAATCCATCCCGCACTCACTCCATCCCACACTCAGTCCATTCCACACTCAATCCATCCCACACTCACTCAGTCCCAGTCACTCCGTCCCAAACTGACACCATCCCGCAATCACTCCATCCCACACTCACTCCATCACACACTCGCTCCATCCCACACTCACACCATCCCACACTCAATCCATCCCGCACTCACTCCATCCCACACTCAGTCCATCCCACACTCACTCCATCCCACACTCACTCCATCCCGCACTCACTCCATCCCACACTCACTCCGTCCCACACACACTCCTTTCCACACTCACTCCATCCCACACTCACTCCATCCCACACTCACTCCATCCCACACTCACTCCATCCCACACTCACGCCATTCCACACTCACTCCATCCCGCACTCACTCCATTCCAATCTCACTCCATTTCACACTCACTCAGTCCAACACACACTCCATCGCACACTCACTCCAACCCACACTCTCTACATCCCACACTCACTCCATCTCACACTCACTCCGTCCCACACACACTCCATCCAACACTCACTCCATCCCACATTCACTCCATCCCGCACACAATCCGTCCCACACTCACTCCATCCCACACTCACTCCATCCCACACTCACTCAGTCCCAGTCACTCCGTCCCAAACTGACACCATCCCGCAATCACTCCATCCCACACTCACTCCATCACACACTCGCTCCATCCCACACTCACTCCATCCCACACTCAATCCATCCCGCACTCACTCCATCCCACACTCAGTCCATTCCACACTCAATCCATCCCACACTCACTCAGTCCCAGTCACTCCGTCCCAAACTGACACCATCCCGCAATCACTCCATCCCACACTCACTCCATCACACACTCGCTCCATCCCACACTCACTCCATCCCACACTCAATCCATCCCGCACTCACTCCATCACACACTCGCTCCATCCCACACTCACTCCATCCCACACTCACTCCATCCCACACTCACTCCATCACACACTCGCTCCATCCCACACTCACTCCATCCCACACTCAATCCATCCCGCACTCACTCCATCCCACACTCAGTCCATTCCACACTCACTCCATCCCGCATTCACTCCATCCCACACTCACTCCATCACACACTCGCTCCATCCCACACTCACTCCATCCCACACTCAATCCATCCCGCACTCACTCCATCCCACACTCAGTCCATTCCACACTCACTCCATCCCGCATTCACTCCATTCCACACTCACTCCATCCCACGCTCACTCCATTCCACATTCACTCCATCCCACACACACTCCATCCCACACTCACTCCAACCCACACACACTCCATCCCACACTCACTCCATTCTGCACACACTCCGTGCCACACTCACTCCATTCCACACTCACTCCGTGCCACACTCAATCCATCCCACACACACTCCATTCCACACTCACTCCATCCCGCACTCAGTCCATTCCACACTCACTCAGTCCCACACTCACTCCATCCCAAACTCACTTCATCCCACACTCACTCCATCTCACACTCACTCCATCACACACACACTCCATTCCACACTCACTCCATTCCGCACTCACTCCATCCCAGACTCACTCCTTCCCACACTCATTCCGTCTCACACTCACTCCATTCCATGCTCAATCCAACCCACACTCACTCAAACCCACACTCAGTCCATCAAGCTCTCACTCCATCCCACACTCACTCCATTCCAATCTCACTCCATCCCACACTCACTCAGTCCAACACACACTCCATCGCACACTCACTCCAACCCACACTCTCTCCATCCCACACTCACTCCATTCCACACTCACTCCATCCCACACTAACTCCATCCCACACTCACTCCATTCCACACTCCGTCCATCCCGCACACACTTCATCGCACACTCACTCCGTCCCGCACACACTCCATCCCACACTCACTCCATCCCACACTCACTCCATCCCACACTCACTCCAACCAACACACACTCCATCCCACACTCACTCCATCCCACATTCGCTCCATCCCACACACACTCCATCCCACATTCACTCCATTCCACACTCACTCCATCCCACACTCACTCCGTCACGCAGTCACTCCATCCCACACTCACTCCGTCCCGCACTCACTCCATCCCACACTCACTCCATCCCACACTCACTCCGTCCCGCACTCACTCCATCCCACACTCACTCCGTCCCACACACACTCCTTTCCACACTCACTCCATCCCACACTCACTCCATCCCACACTCACTCCATCCCACACTCACTCCATCCCACACTCACTCCATCCCACACTCAGGCCATTCCACGCTCACTCCATCCCGCACTCACTCCATTCCAATCTCACTCCATTTCACACTCACTCAGTCCAACACACACTCCATCGCACACTCACTCCAACCCACACTCTCTACATCCCACACTCACTCCATCTCACACTCACTCCGTCCCACACTCACTCCATCCAACACTCACTCCATCCCACATTCACTCCATCCCGCACACAATCCGTCCCACACTCACTCCATCCCACACTCACTCCATCCCACACTCACTCAGTCCCAGTCACTCCGTCCCAAACTTACACCATCCCGCAATCATTCCATCCCACACTCACTCCATCACACACTCGCTCCATCCCACACTCACTCCATCCCACACTCAATCCATCCCGCACTCACTCCATCCCACACTCAGTCCATTCCACACTCAATCCATCCCACACTCACTCAGTCCCAGTCACTCCGTCCCAAACTGACACCATCCCGCAATCACTCCATCCCACACTCACTCCATCACACACTCGCTCCATCCCACACTCACACCATCCCACACTCAATCCATCCCGCACTCACTCCATCCCACACTCAGTCCATTCCACACTCACTCCATCCCGCACTCACTCCATTCCACACTCACTCCATCCCACGCTCACTCCATTCCACATTCACTCCATCCCACACACACTCCATCCCACACTCACTCCAACCCACACACACTCCATCCCACACTCACTCCATTCTGCACACACTCTGTGCCACACTCACTTCATCCCACACTCACTCCGTGCCACACTCACTCCACCCCACACTCACTCCATCCTACACTCACTTCATCCCACACTCACTCCATCCCACACACACTCCATTCCACACTCACTCCATCCTGCTCTCAGTCCATTCCACACTCACTCAGTCCCACACTCACTCCATCCCAAACTCACTTCATCCACACTCACTCCATCTCACACTCACTCCATCACACACACACTCCATTCCACACTCACTCCATTCCGCACTCACTCCATCCCACACTCACTCCTTCCCACACTCACTCCATCCCACACACACTCCATTCCACACTCACTCCAACCCGCACTCAGTCCATTCCACACTCACTCAGTCCCACACTCACTCCATCCCAAACTCACTTCATCCACACTCACTCCATCTCACACTCACTCCATCTCACACTCACTCCATTCCACGCTCACTCCATCCCACACTCACTCAATCCCACACTCACTCCATCAAGCTCTCACTCCATCCCGCACTCACTCCATTCCAATCTCACTCCATCCCACACTCACTCAGTCCAACACACACTCCATCGCACACTCACTCCAACCCACACTCTCTCCATCCCACACTCACTCCATTCCACACTCACTCCATCCCGCACTCAGTCCATTCCACACTCACTCAGTCCCACACTAACTCCATCCCAAACTCACTTCATCCCACACTCACTCCATCTCACACTCACTCCATCCCACACTCACTCCATTCCACACTCACTCCACCCGCACACACTCCGTGCCACACTCACTCCATTCCACAATCCGTCCGTCCCGCACACACTTCATCCCACATTCGCTCCATCCCACACACACCCAATCCCACATTCACTCCATTCCACACTCACTCCATCCCACACTCACTCCGTCCCACACACACTCCTTTCCACACTCACTCCATCCCACACTCACTCCATCGCACACTCACTCCATCCCACACTCACTCCGTCACTCACTCACTCCATCCCACACTCACGCCATCCCGCACTCACTCCATCCCACACTCACTCCGTCCCACACACATTCCTTTCCACACTCACTCCATCCCACACTCACTCCATCCCACACTCACTCCATCCCACACACACTCCTTCCCACACTCACTCCGTCTCACACTCACTCCATTCCACGCTCACTCCATCCCACACTCACTCAATCCCACACTCACTCCATCAAGCTCTCACTCCATCCCGCACTCACTCCATTCCAATCTCACTCCATCCCACACTCACTCAGTCCAACACACACTCCATCGCACACTCACTCCAACCCACACTCTCTCCATCCCAAACTCACTACATCTCACCCTCACTCCGTCCCACACTCACTCCATCCAACACTCACTCCATCCCACACTCACTCAGACCTACACACACTCCATCCCACACTCACTCCATCCCACACTCACTCAGTCCCAGTCACTCCGTCCCAAACTCACTCCATCCCGCACTCACTCCATCCCACACTCACTCCATCCCAGAATCGCTCCATCCCGCACTCACTCCATCCCACACTCACTCCATCCCGCACTCACTCCATCCCACACTCAGTCCATTCCACACTCACTCCATCCCGCACTCACTCCGTACAGCTCTCACTCCATTCCACACTCACTCCATCCCACACTCACTCCATTCCACACTCACTCCATCCCACACACACACCGTCCCACACTCACTCCAACCCACACTCACTCCATCGCACACTCACTCCATTCCACACTCACTCCATCCCACACTCACTCCATTCCACACTCACTCCATCCCACACACAATCCGTCCCACACTCACTCCAACCCACACTCACTCCATCCCACACTCACTCCATCCCACACTCACTCCAACCCACACTCAATCCGTCCCGCACACACTCCATCCCACACTCACTCCATCCCGCACTCACTCCATTCCAATCTCACTCCAACACACACTCACTCCGTCCCACACACACTCCAATCCACACACACTCCAACCCACACTCTTTCCGTCCCACACTCACTCCATCCCACATTCACTCCATCCCACACACACTCCATCCCACACTCACTCCAACCAACACACACTCCATCCCACACTCACTCCATAGCACATTCGCTCCATCCCACACACACTCCATCCCACATTCACTCCATTCCACACTCACTCCATCCCACACTCACTCCATCCCGCAGTCACTCCATCCCACACTCACTCCGTCCCGCACTCACTCCATCCCACACTCCCTCCATCCCACACTCACTCCGTCCCGCACTCACTCCATCCCACACTCACTCCGTCCCACACACACTCCTTTCCACACTCACTCCATCCCACACTCACTCCATCCCACACTCACTCCATCCCACACTCACTCCATCCCACACTCACGCCATTCCACGCTCACTCCATCCCGCACTCACTCCATTCCAATCTCACTCCATTTCACACTCACTCAGTCCAACACACACTCCATCGCACACTCACTCCAACCCACACTCTCTACATCCCACACTCACTCCATCTCACACTCACTCCGTCCCACACTCACTCCATCCAACACTCACTCCATCCCACATTCACTCCATCCCGCACACAATCCGTCCCACACTCACTCCATCCCACACTCACTCCATCCCACACTCACTCAGTCCCAGTCACCCCGTCCCAAACTGACACCATCCCGCAATCACTCCATCCCACACTCACTCCATCACACACTCGCTCCATCCCACACTCACTCCATCCCACACTCAATCCATCCCGCACTCACTCCATCCCACACTCAGTCCATTCCACAATCAATCCATCCCACACTCACTCAGTCCCAGTCACTCCGTCCCAAACTGACACCATCCCGCAATCACTCCATCCCACACTCACTCCATCACACACTCGCTCCATCCCACACTCACACCATCCCACACTCAATCCAGTCCACACTCACTCCATCCCACACTCAGTCCATTCCACACTCACTCCATCCTGCACTCACTCCATTCCACACTCACTCCATCCCACGCTCACTCCATTCCACATTCACTCCATCCCACACTCACTCCATCCCACACTCACTCCAACCCACACACACTCCATCACAAACTCACTGCATTCTGCACACACTCCGTGCCACACTCACTCCATTCCACACTCATTCCGTGCCACACTCACTCCACCCCACACTCACTCCACCCTACACTCACTCCATCCCACACTCACTCCATCCCACACACACTCCATCTCACACTCACTCCATCACACACACACTCCATTCCACACTCACTCCATTCCGCACTCACTCCATCCCACACTCACTCCTTCCCACACTCACGCCGTCTCACACACACTCCATTCCACACTCACTCCATCCCACACTCACTCATTCCCACACTCACTCCCTCCCACACACACTCCATTCCACACTCACTCAGTCCCACACTCACTCCAACCCACACTCACTCCGTGCCGCAAACACTCCATTGCACACTCATCCATCCCACACTCACTCCATCCCACACTCACTCCATCCCGCACACACTCCATTCCACACTCACTCCATCCCGCACTCACTCAGTCCCACACTCACTCCATCCCACACTCTCTCCATTCCACACTCACACCATTCCAATCTCACTCCATCGCACACTCACTTCAACCCACACTCAATCCGTCCCGCACACACTCCATCCCACACTCACTCCATCCCACACTCACTCCATCCCACACTCACTCCATTCCTCCTTCACTCCAACCAAAACTCACTCCATCCCACACTCACTCCTTCCCACACTCACTCCGTCTCACACTCACTCCATTCCACGCTCACTCCATCCCACACTCACTCCATCCCACACTCACTCCATCAAGCTCTCACTCCATCCCGCACTCACTCCATTCCAATCTCACTCCATCCCACACTCACTCAGTCCAACACACACTCCATCGCACACTCACTCCAACCCACACTCTCTCCATCCCACACTCACTACATCTCACACTCACTCTGTCCCACACTCACTCCATTCAACACTCACTCCATCCCACACTCACTCAATCCCACACTCACTCCATCAAGCTCTCACTCCATCCCGCTCTCACCCAATTCCAATCTCACTCCATCCCACACTCACTCAGTCCAACACACACTCCATCGCACACTCACTCCATCCCACAATCACTCAGTCCCAGTCACTCCGTCCCAAACTCACTCCATCCCGCACTCACTCCATCCCACACTCACTCCATCCCAGACTCGCTCCATCCCGCACTCACTCCATCCCACACTCAATCCATCCCACACTCACTCCGTCCCGCAGTCACTCCATCCCACACTCACTCCGTCCCGCACTCACTCCATCCCACAATCACTCCATCCCACACTCACTCCGTCCCGCACTCACTCCATCCCACACTCACTCCGTCCCACACACACTCCTTTCCACACTCACTCCATCCCACACTCACTCCATCCCACACTCACTCCATCCCACACTCACTCCATCCCACACTCACTCCATCCCACACTCACGCCATTCCACGCTCAATCCATCCCGCACTCACTCCATTCCAATCTCACTCCATTTCAAACTCACTCAGTCCAACACACACTCCATCGCACACTCACTCCAACCCACACTCTCTGCATCCCACACTCACT
The DNA here is from genome assembly GCA_026770705.1 of Isurus oxyrinchus. Lineage (NCBI taxonomy): Eukaryota > Metazoa > Chordata > Chondrichthyes > Lamniformes > Lamnidae > Isurus > Isurus oxyrinchus. Next base: position 114,735 of record JANJGN010000956.1, on the reverse strand, counting down.
CCATCTCACACTCACTCCGTCCCACACTCACTCCATCCAACACTCACTCCATCCCACATTCACTCCATCCCGCACACAATCCGTCCTACACTCACTCCATCCCACACTCACTCCATCCCACACTCACTCAGTCCCAGTCACTCCGTCCCAAACTGACACCATCCCGCAATCACTCCATCCCACACTCACTCCATCACACACTCGCTCCATCCCACACTCACTCCATCCCACACTCAATCCATCCCGCACTCACTCCATCCCACACTCAGTCCATTCCACACTCAATCCTTCCCGCACTCAGTCCATCCCACACTCAGTCCATTCCACACTCACTCCATCCCGCACTCACTCCATTCCACACTCACTCCATCCCACGCTCACTCCATTCCACATTCACTCCATCCCACACACACTCCATCCCACACTCACTCCAACCCATACACACTCCATCCCACACTCACTCCATTCTGCACACACTCCGTGCCACACTCACTCCATCCCACACTCACTCCGTGCCACACTCACTCCACCCCACACTCACTCCATCCTACACTCACTCCATCCCACACTCACTCCATCCCACACACACTCCATTCCACACTCACTCCATCCCGCACTCAGTCCATTCCACACTCACTCAGTCCCACACTCACTCCATCCCAAACTCACTTCATCCACACTCACTCCATCTCACACTCACTCCATCACACACACACTCCATTCCACACTCACTCCATTCCGCACTCACTCCATCCCACACTCACTCCTTCCCACACTCACTCCATCCCACACACACTCCTTCCCACACTCACTCCGTCTCACACTCACTCCATTCCACGCTCACTCCATCCCACACTCACTCAATCCCACACTCACTCCATCAAGCTCTCACTCCATCCCGCACTCACTCCATTCCAATCTCACTCCATCCCACACTCACTCAGTCCAACACACACTCCATCGCACACTCACTCCAACCCACACTCTCTCCATCCCACACTCACTACATCTCACACTCACTCCGTCCCACACTCACTCCATCCAACACTCACTCCATCCCACACTCACTCAGTCCAACACACACTCCATTCCACACACACTCCATCCCACACTCACTCCATCCCACACTCACTCAGTCCCAGTCACTCCGTCCCAAACTCACTCCATCTCGCACTCACTCCATCCCACACTCACTCCATCCCAGAATCGCTCCATCCCGCACTCACTCCATCCCACACTCACTCCATCCCGCACTCACTCCATCCCACACTCAGTCCATTCCACACTCACTCCATCCCGCACTCACTCCGTACAGATCTCACTCCATTCTACACTCACTCCATCCCACACTCACTCCATTCCACACTCACTCCATCCCACACACACTCCGTCCCACACTCACTCCAACCCACACTCACTCCATCCCACACTCACTCCATCCCACACTCACTCCATCCCGCACACTCTCCGTGCCACACTCACTCCATCCCACACTCACTCCGTGCCACACTCACTCCACCCCACAATCACTCCATCCCACACTCACTCATTCCCACACTCACTCCAACCCACACTCAATCCGTCCCGCACACACTCCATCCCACACTCACTCCATCCCGCACTCACTCCATTCCAATCTCACTCCAACACACACTCACTCCATCCCGCACACACTCCAATCCACACACACTCCAACCCACACTCTTTCCGTCCCACACTCACTCCATCCCACATTCACTCCATCCCACACTCACTCCATCCCAAACTCACTCCAACCAACACACACTCCATCCCACACTCACTCCATCCCACATTCGCTCCATCCCACACACACTCCATCCCACATTCACTCCATTCCACACTCACTCCATCCCACACTCACTCCGTCCCGCAGTCACTCCATCCCATACTCACTCCGTCCCGCACTCACTCCATCCCACACTCACTCCATCCCACACTCACTCCATCCCGCACTCACTCCATCCCACACTCACTCCGTCCCACACACACTCCTTTCCACACTCACTCCATCCCACACTCACTCCATCCCACACTCACTCCATCCCACACTCACTCCATCCCACACTCACGCCATTCCACACTCACTCCATCCCGCACTCACTCCATTCCAATCTCACTCCATTTCACACTCACTCAGTCCAACACACACTCCATCGCACACTCACTCCAACCCACACTCTCTACATCCCACACTCACTCCATCTCACACTCACTCCGTCCCACACACACTCCATCCAACACTCACTCCATCCCACATTCACTCCATCCCGCACACAATCCGTCCCACACTCACTCCATCCCACACTCACTCCATCCCACACTCACTCAGTCCCAGTCACTCCGTCCCAAACTGACACCATCCCGCAATCACTCCATCCCACACTCACTCCATCACACACTCGCTCCATCCCACACTCACTCCATCCCACACTCAATCCATCCCGCACTCACTCCATCCCACACTCAGTCCATTCCACACTCAATCCATCCCACACTCACTCAGTCCCAGTCACTCCGTCCCAAACTGACACCATCCCGCAATCACTCCATCCCACACTCACTCCATCACACACTCGCTCCATCCCACACTCACTCCATCCCACACTCAATCCATCCCGCACTCACTCCATCACACACTCGCTCCATCCCACACTCACTCCATCCCACACTCACTCCATCCCACACTCACTCCATCACACACTCGCTCCATCCCACACTCACTCCATCCCACACTCAATCCATCCCGCACTCACTCCATCCCACACTCAGTCCATTCCACACTCACTCCATCCCGCATTCACTCCATCCCACACTCACTCCATCACACACTCGCTCCATCCCACACTCACTCCATCCCACACTCAATCCATCCCGCACTCACTCCATCCCACACTCAGTCCATTCCACACTCACTCCATCCCGCATTCACTCCATTCCACACTCACTCCATCCCACACTCACTCCATTCCACATTCACTCCATCCCACACACACTCCATCCCACACTCACTCCAACCCACACACACTCCATCCCACACTCACTCCATTCTGCACACACTCCGTGCCACACTCACTCCATTCCACACTCACTCCGTGCCACACTCAATCCATCCCACACACACTCCATTCCACACTCACTCCATCCCGCACTCAGTCCATTCCACACTCACTCAGTCCCACACTCACTCCATCCCAAACTCACTTCATCCCACACTCACTCCATCTCACACTCACTCCATCATACACACACTCCATTCCACACTCACTCCATTCCGCACTCACTCCATCCCAGACTCACTCCTTCCCACACTCATTCCGTCTCACACTCACTCCATTCCATGCTCAATCCAACCCACACTCACTCAAACCCACACTCAGTCCATCAAGCTCTCACTCCATCCCACACTCACTCCATTCCAATCTCACTCCATCCCACACTCACTCAGTCCAACACACACTCCATCGCACACTCACTCCAACCCACACTCTCTCCATCCCACACTCACTCCATTGCACACTCACTCCATCCCACACTAACTCCATCCCACACTCACTCCATTCCACACTCCGTCCATCCCGCACACACTTCATCGCACACTCACTCCGTCCCGCACACACTCCATCCCACACTCACTCCATCCCACACTCACTCCATCCCACACTCACTCCAACCAACACACACTCCATCCCACACTCACTCCATCCCACATTCGCTCCATCCCACACACACTCCATCCCACATTCACTCCATTCCACACTCACTCCATCCCACACTCACTCCGTCCCACACACACTCCTTTCCACACTCACTCCATCCCAAACTCACTCCATCGCACACTCACTCCATCCCACACTCACTCCGTCCCGCAGTCAATCCATCCCACACTCATGCCGTCCCGCACTCACTCCATCCCACACTCACTCCGTCCCACACACACTCCTTTCCACACTCACTCCATCCCACACTCACTCCATCCCACACTCACTCCATCCCACACTCACTCCGTCCCACACTCACTCCATCCCACACTCACTCCATTGCACACTCACTCCATCCCACACTCATTCCGTCCTGCACTCACTCCATCCCACACTCACTCCATCCCACACTCACTCCATCTCACACACACTCCATTCCACACTCACTCCATCCCACACTCACTCAGTCCCACACTCACTCCCTCCCACACACACTCCATTCCACACTCACTCAGTCCCACACTCACTCCAACCCACACTCACTCCGTGCCGCAAACACTCCATTGCACACTCATCCATCCCACAATCACTCCATCCCACACTCACTCCATCCCGCACACACTCCATTCCACACTCACTCCATCCCGCACTCACTCAGTCCCACACTCACTCCATCCCACACTCTCTCCATCCCACACTCACACCATTCCAATCTCACTCCATCGCACACTCACTTCAACCCACACTCAATCCGTCCCGCACACACTCCATCCCACACTCACTCCATCCCACACTCACTCCATCCCACACTCACTCCTTCCCACACTCACTCCGTCTCACACTCACTCCATTCCACGCTCACTCCATCCCACACTCACTCAATCCCACACTCACTCCATCAAGCTCTCACTCCATCCCGCACTCACTCCATTCCAATCTCACTCCATCCCACACTCACTCAGTCCAACACACACTCCATCGCACACTCACTCCAACCCACACTCTCTCCATCCCACACTCACTACATCTCACACTCACTCTGTCCCACAGTCACTCCATTCAACACTCACTCCATCCCACACTCACTCAATCCCACACTCACTCCATCAAGCTCTCACTCCATCCCGCTCTCACCCAATTCCAATTTCACTCCATCCCACACTCACTCAGTCCAACACACACTCCATCGCACACTCACTCCATCCCACACTCACTCAGTCCCAGTCACTCCGTCCCAAACTCACTCCAACCCACACACACTCCATCCCACACTCACTCCATTCTGCACACACTCCGTGCCACACTCACTCCATTACACACTCACTCCGTGCCACACTCAATCCATCCCACACACACTCCATTCCACACTCACTCCATCCCACACACACTCCATTCCACACTCACTCCATCCCACACTCACTCAGTCCCACACTCACTCCCTCCCACACACACTCCATTCCACACTCACTCAGTCCCACACTCACTCCAACCCACACTCACTCCGTGCCGCAAACACTCCATTGCACACTCATCCATCCCACAATCACTCCATCCCACACTCACTCCATCCCGCACACACTCCATTCCACACTCACTCCATCCCGCACTCACTCAGTCCCACACTCACTCCATCCCACACTCTCTCCATCCCACACTCACACCATTCCAATCTCACTCCATCGCACACTCACTTCAACCCACACTCAATCCGTCCCGCACACACTCCATCCCACACTCACTCCATCCCACACTCACTCCGTCCCACACTCACTCCATTCCTCCTTCACTCCAACCAACACTCACTCCATCCCACACTCACTCCTTCCCACACTCACTCCGTCTCACACTCACTCCATTCCACGCTCACTCCATCCCACACTCACTCAATCCCACACTCACTCCATCAAGCTCTCACTCCATCCCGCACTCACTCCATTCCAATCTCACTCCATCCCACACTCACTCAGTCCAACACACACTCCATCGCACACTCACTCCAACCCACACTCTCTCCATCCCACACTCACTACATCTCACACTCACTCTGTCCCACACTCACTCCATTCAACACTCACTCCATCCCACACTCACTCAATCCCACACTCACTCCATCAAGCTCTCACTCCATCCCGCTCTCACCCAATTCCAATCTCACTCCATCCCACACTCACTCAGTCCAACACACACTCCATCGCACACTCACTCCATCCCACACTCACTCAGTCCCAGTCACTCCGTCCCAAACTCACTCCATCCCGCACTCACTCCATCCCACACTCACTCCATCCCAGACTCGCTCCATCCCGCACTCACTCCATCCCACACTCACTCCATCCCGCACTCACTCCATCCCACACTCAGTCCATTCCACACTCACTCCATCCCTCACTCACTCCGTACAGCTCTCACTCCATTCCACACTTACTCCATCCCACACTCACTCCATTCCACACTCACTCCATCCCACACACACTCCGTCCCACACTCACTCCAACCCACACTCACTCCATCCCACACTCACTCCATCCCACACTCACTCCATCCCGCACACACTCCGTGCCACACTCACTCCATCCGACACTCACTCCGTGCCACACTCACTCCACCCCACAATCACTCCATCCCACACTCACTCATTCGCACACTCACTCCAACACACACTCAATCCGTCCCGCACACACTCCATCCCACACTCACTCCATCCCGCACTCACTCCATTCCAATCTCACTCCATCCCACACTCACTCAATCCCACACTCACTCCAACACACACTCACTCCGTCCCGCACTCACTCCATCCCAAACTCACTCCATCCCACACTCACTCTATCCAACACAGAATCCATCCCACACTCAATCCATTCCACACTCACTCCAACCCACACTCACTCCTTCCCACACTCACTCCATCCCACAATCCCTCCGTCCCGCATTCACTCCATCCCACACTCAGTCCATTCCACACACACTCAGTCCCACACTCACTCCAACCCACACTCACTCCGTCCCACACTCACTCCATCCCACACTCACTCCATTGCACACTCATTCCATCCCACACTCACTCCATCCTGCACTCACTCCATCCCACACTCACTCCATCCCACACTCACTCCATCCCACACACACTCCATTCCACACTCACTCCATCCCACACTCACTCAGTCCCACACTCACTCCATCCCACATACACTCCATTCCACACTCACTCAGTCCCACACTCACTCCAACCCACACTCACTCCGTGCCGCAAACACTCCATTGCACACTCATCCATCCCACACTCACTCCATCCCACACTCACTCCATCCCGCACACACTCCATTCCACACTCACTCTATCCCGCACTCACTCAGTCCCACACTCACTCCATCCCACACTCTCTCCATCCCACACTCACTCCATTCCAATCTCACTCCATCCCACACTCACTTCAACCCACACTCAATCCGTCCCGCACACACTCCATCCCACATTCACTCCATTCCACACTCACTCCATCCCACACTCACTCCGTCCCGCAGTCACTCCATCCCAGACTCACTCCGTCCCGCACTCACTCCATCCCACACTCACTCCATCCCACACTCACTCCATCCCGCACTCACTCCATCCCACACTCACTCCGTCCACACACACTCCTTTCCACACTCACTCCATCCCACACTCACTCCATCCCACACTCACTCCATCCCACACTCACGCCATTCCACGCTCACTCCATCCCGCACTCACTCCATTCCAATCTCACTCCATTTCACACTCATTCAGTCCAACACACACTCCATCGCACACTCACTCCAACCCACACTCTCTACATCCCACACTCACTCCATCTCACACTCACTCCGTCCCACACACACTCCATCCAACACTCACTCCATCCCACATTCACTCCATACCGCACACAATCCGTCCCACACTCACTCCATCCCACACACACTCCATCCCACACTCACTCAGTCCCAGTCACTCCGTCCCAAACTGACACCATCCCGCAATCACTCCATCCCACACTCACTCCATCACACACTCGCTCCATCCCACACTCACTCCATCCCACACTCAATCCATCCCGCACTCACTCCATCCCACACTCAGTCCATTCCACACTCAATCCATCCCACACTCACTCAGTCCCAGTCACTCCGTCCCAAACTGACACCATCCCGCAATCACTCCATCCCACACTCACTCCATCACACACTCGCTCCATCCCACACTCACTCCATCCCACACTCAATCCATCCCGCACTCACTCCATCCCACACTCAGTCCATTCCACACTCAATCCATCCCACACTCACTCAGTCCCAGTCACTCCGTCCCAAACTGACACCATCCCGCAATCACTCCATCCCACACTAAATCCATCCCGCACTCACTCCATCCCACACTCACTCCATCCCACACACACTCCATTCCACACTCACTCCATCCCACACTCACTCAGTCCCACACTCACTCCATCCCACACACACTCCATTCCACACTCACTCAGTCCCACACTCACTCCAACCCACACTCACTCCGTGCCGCAAACACTCCATTGCACACTCATCCATCCCACACTCACTCCATCCCACACTCACTCCATCCCGCACACACTCCATTCCACACTCACTCTATCCCGCACTCACTCAGTCCCACACTCACTCCATCCCACACTCTCTCCATCCCGCACACACTCCATTCCACACTCACTCCATCCCGCACTCACTCAGTCCCACATTCACTCCATCCCACACTCTCTCCATCCCACACTCACACCATTCCAATCTCACTCCATCGCACACTCACTTCAACCCACACTCAATCCGTCCCGCACACACTCCATCCCACACTCAATCCATCCCACACTCACTCCATCCCACACTCACTCCGTCCCACACTCACTCCATTCCTCCTTCACTCCAACCAACACTCACTCCATCCCACACTCACTCCTTCCCACACTCACTCCGTCTCACACTCACTCCATTCCACGCTCACTCCATCCCACACTCACTCAATCCCACACTCACTCCATCAAGCTCTCACTCCATCCCGCACTCACTCCATTCCAATCTCACTCCATCCCACACTCACTCAGTCCAACACACACTCCATCGCACACTCACTCCAACCCACACTCTCTCCATCCCACACTCACTACATCTCACACTCACTCTGTCCCACACTCACTCCATTCAACACTCACTCCATCCCACACTCACTCAATCCCACACTCACTCCATCAAGCTCTCACTCCATCCCGCTCTCACCCAATTCCAATTTCACTCCATCCCACACTCACTCAGTCCAACACACACTCCATCGCAAACTCACTCCATCCCACACTCACTCAGTCCCAGTCACTCCGTCCCAAACTCACTCCAACCCACACACACTCCATCCCACACTCACTCCATTCTGCACACACTCCGTGCCACACTCACTCCATTACACACTCACTCCGTGCCACACTCAATCCATCCCACACACACTCCATTCCACACTCACTCCATCCCACACACACTCCATTCCACACTCACTCCATCCCACACTCACTCAGTCCCACACTCACTCCGTCCCACACACACTCCATTCCACACTCACTCAGTCCCACACTCACTCCAACCCACACTCACTCCGTGCCGCAAACACTCCATTGCACACTCATCCATCCCACAATCACTCCATCCCACACTCACTCCATCCCGCACTCACTCCATCCCACACTCACTCCATCCCACACTCACCCAATCCCACACTCACTCCGTCCCACACTCACTACGTCCCACACTCACCCCATCTCACGCTCACCCCATCTCACACTCACTCTGTCTCACACTCACTCCATCGCACACTCACTCCATCCTGCACTCACTCTGTCCCACATTCTCTCCATCCTGCACTCACTCCACCCCACACTCACTCCACCCCACACTCACTCCACCCCACACTCATTCCACTTCAAAATGTGCCATAGGATCATTTTCATCGCCTTTAGGGTCCAGATGGGGTCTCGGCTGAATGTGGGGGCAGTTGAGGATGTCACATGTGCTTGGCTCTGATGTGCTTTCTGCTCCCTTGATGAATATACTGTGATGCCTTCTGTAGTCGAGCAGCATATTTCTAACTGTTATGACGACAGCTAATGTTAGTCACTGAGCAAGCCAACCCCCAGAGGGAAACTTGTCTCACTGATGATAACCTTTTTATTTGCAATTTGCAATTACTGATCGCAGAATGCCAGTAACACTTATAGGATTTTAAAATGAATAGAATTGTTGACAAGATTAAAAAGACACAGTTGAAATCCTTTTACAAACCATCCCCCAAAAACCCCACTCGGTCAGAGCACACAAGTAACCTACTTGGCAACAGCTACCTTCTAGATTTTTAACCATAAAATCCAGTAATATTTCCCAAGGTAAATCCCGCTCTCACTTTAGTATTAAGTATTGCACATGACTTCTCAACTCTACCACTCTGCCATGGAAATCCAAGAAAGCTCCGAAAACAACCTGCTTTCTCAAACAAAGACTGTTCTGCTCTCAGTGTTTGAAATGTTACAATTTTTCCCAGTACAGACCTGGCCTCAGGACATTGCTCCACAATTCAGCGAAACATCTCTCCTTAAATATCTTAGACTCCATTTTGAACCCCTTTGAACTCAAACTTTTCCAAACAAAATATCTTTCATCTATTCCTACTGTCTCCAGTTTTGAGTCAAATAAAATTTCCTTGTTATACTCATGAAGCCTTTGTAAATTGTAAAACTCTCATGTCACTTCTAAACTCCCTTTTCAAATCGAGCAGCTGAAAAGACAAGTCCCAACTTATCTCACAATGCAAATTTCTCCCAACCGACTTACATGGAAATCCAACCTCACCAACCTCTCGCTACAAATACTGAACCAACCTTTCATCTCTCAGTCCCTTGCCTAACCTCGCCCCCAGTTTAACTAATCCTGGACACACACACACACACACACACACACACACACACACACACACACACACACACACACACACACACACACACACACACACACACACACACACACACACACACACACACACACACACACACACATACACACACACACACACAGCCCTCTTTATAGGATACCACCGTGTTTCTAAAATATTAAAAACAATCACGTCTATCTTCACACTAACAGATGCCAGAGCATTTTGCCTGGTTTTCACTGAACGAACGCTGAGACTTCTGAATGCAGGAGCTTTGGAAGAAGTGTCAGCTTTGGAGGGAGGTGTTTCCCTTTAACTGACAAAGCTCCTGACAATGAAAAGTAAGTAAATCTGGTGGAAAAGTGCTGGTTATCAGCACTACCAGCTTGAACTGACAGGCTGCTTTGTCCTGTCCACACCCGCGTTCACCATGAGCCGGGTGTCCAGCTGTCACTGCCACCATGTGGCACAATTGAGCCATTGCAACTCAATTCCAATTCAATATCTGGGCAGTGAAAACTGCTGGGATTTCTCCGTTCCTTCAATGCAAAAGTTGCAGCAAAATCCCAGAAAAATATTGACGTTCGAGCAGGAGGAAGAGAAATCTCCCAGGAACTCACCTTCTCCTTTGGATCAAACTTCAGATTTAAATCCAATCTATAAAGCATTGAATCATAGAACATAATTTTCATTCATGGGATGTGGATGTCGCTGGCTGGGCCAGCATTTATTGCCCATCCCTAACTGCCCCTTGAGAAGGTGGGGGTGAGCTGCCTTCTTGAACCGCTGCAGTCCATGTGGTGTAGGTACACCCACAGCGCTGTTAGGGAGGGAGTTCCAGGATTTTGACCCAGTGACAGTGAAGGAACGGTGACATATTTCCAAGTCAGGATGGTGAGGGGCTTGGAGAGGAACTTCCATGTGGTGGTGTTCCCATGTGTCTGCTGCCCTTGTCCTTCTAGATGGTAGTGGTCGTGGGTTTGGAAGGTACTGTCTAAGGAGCCTTGGTGAGTTCCTGCAGTGCATCTTGTAGATGGTACACACTGCTGCTACTGTGTGTCGGTGGTGGAGGGAGTGAATGTTTGTGGATGGGGTGCCAATCAAGCAGCTGCTTTGTCCTGGATGGTGTCGAGCTTCTTGAGTGTTGTTGGAGCTGCACTCATCCAGGCAAGTGGAGAGTATTCCATCACATTCCTGACTTGTGCCTTGTAGATGGTGGACAGGCTATGGGGAGTCAGGAGGTGAGTTACACACTGCAGGATTCATAGTCTCTGACCTGCTCTTGTAGCCACAGTATTTATATGGCTGGTCCAGTTCAGTTTCTGGTCAATGGTAACCCCCAGGATGTTGATAGTGGGGGATTCAGTGATGGTAATGCCATTGAACATCAAGGGGCGATGGTTAGATTCTCTCTTGTTGGAGATGGTCATTGCCTGACACTTGTGTGGTGTGAATGTTACTTGCCACTTGTCAGCCCAAGTCTGGATATTGTCCAGGTCTTGCTGCATTTGGACATGGACTGCTTCATTATCTGAGGAGTTGTGAATGGTGCTGAACATTGTGCAATCATCAGCGAACATCCCCACTTCTGAGCTTATGATGGAAGGAAGGTCATTGATGAAGCAGCTGAAGATGGTTGGGCCGAGGACACTACCCTGAGGAACTCCTGCAGTGATGTCCTGGAGCGGAGATGACTGATCTCCAACAACCACAACCATCTTCCTTTGTGCTAGGTATGACTCCAACCAGTGGAGAGTTTCCCCCCTGATTCCCATTGAATCCAGTTTTGCTAGGGCTCCTTGATGCCACACTCGGTCAAATGCTGCCTTGATGTCAAGGGCAGTCACTCTCACCTCACCTCGGGAGTTCAGCTCTTTTGTCCATGTTTGAACCAAGGCTGTAATGAGGTCAGGAGCTGAGTGGCCCTGGTGGAACCCAAACTGGGCGTCAGTGAGCAGGTTATTGCTAAGCAAGTGCTGCTTGATAGCACTGTTGACGACACCTTCCATCACTTTACTGATGATGGAGAGTAGACTGATGGGGCGATAATTGGCCGGGTTGGATTTGTCCTGCTTTTTGTGTACAGGAGATAACTGGGCAATTATCCACATAGCTGGGTAGATGTCAGTGTTGTAGCTGTACTGGAACAGCTTGGCTAGGGGCACGGCAAGTTCTGGAGCACAAGTCTTCAGTACTATTGCCGGAATATTGTCAGGGCCGTAGCCTTTGCAGTATCCAGTGCCTTCAGCTGTTCCTTTATATCAATCGAATTGGCTGAAGACTGGCACCTGTGATGCTGGGGACCTCTGGAGGAGGCCGAGATGGATCATCCACTTGGCACTTCTGGCTGAAGATTGTAGCAAATACTTCAGCCTTATCTTTTACACTGATGTGCTGGGCTCCCCCATCATTGAGGATGGGGATATATGTGGAGCCTCTTCCTCCAGTGAGTTGTTTAATTGTCCACCACTATTCACGACTGGATGTGGCAGGACTGCAGAGCTTAGATCTGATCCGTTGGTTGTGGGACCGTTTAGCTCTGTCTATCACTTGCTGCTTATGCTGTTTGGTATGCAGGTAGTCCTGTGTTATAGCTTCACCAGGTTGACACCTCATTTTTAGGTATGCCTGGTGCTGCTCCTGACATGCCCTCCTGCACACTTCATTGAACCAGGGTTGATTCCCTGGCTTGATGGTAATGGTAGAGTGGGGGATATGCCGGGCCATGAGGTTACAGATTGTGTTCGAGTACAATTCTGCTGCTGCTGATGGCCCACAGCACCTCATGGATGCCCAGTCTTGAGTTGCTAGATCTGTGTGAAATCTATCCCATATAGCACGGTGGTAGTGCTACAGAACATGATGGAGGGTGTCCTCAATGTGAAGGTGGGACTGTGTCTCCACAATGACTGTGTGGTGGTCACTCCTACTGATACTGTCATGGACAGATGTATCTGTGACAGGCAGGTTGGTGAGGATGAGGTCAAGTATGTTTTTCCCTCACCACCTGCCGCAGACCCAGTCTAACAGCTATGTCCTGTAGGACTTGGCCAGCTCAGTCAGTAGTGGTGTTACCGAGCCACTCTTAGTGATGGACATTGAAGTCCCCCACCCAGAGTACATTCTGCACCCTTGTCACCCTCAGTGCTTCCTCCAAGTGATGTTTAACATGGAGGGGCATTGATTCATCAGCTGAAGGAGGGTGGTACATGGTAATCAGCAGGAGGTTTCCTTGTCCATGTTTGACCTGATGCCATGAGACTTAATGGGGTCCGGAGTCGATGTTGAGGACTCCCAGGGCAACTCCCTCCTGACTGTATACCACTGTGCTGCCTCCTCTGCTGTGTCTGTCCTGTCGGTGGGACAGGACATACCCAGGGATGGTGATGGTGGTGCCTGGGACATTGTCTGTAACGTATGATTCCGTGAGGATGACTATGTCAGGCTGTTGCTTGACCAGTCTGTGAGGCAGCTCTCCCAATTTTGGCACAAGTCCCCAGACATTAGTAAGGAGGACTTTGCAGGGTCGACAGGACTGAGATTGTCATTGTTGTTTCCGGTGCCTAGGCCGATGCTGGGTGGTCCGTCTGGTTTCATTCCTTATCCAAAAGGAATTTCTGTGGCAGTTTGTTACAACTGAGTGTCTGGCTAGACCATCAAGAGCCAACCACCTTGCAGTGGGTCTGGAGTCACTTGTAGGCCAGACCAGGTAAGGACAGCAGATTTCCTTCCCTAAAGGACATTAGTGACCCAGATGGGGTTTTTACAACAATCAACAATTGTTTCATGGTCACTATTAGACTTCTAATTCCAAGTTTTTATTGAATTCATATTTCATCATCTGCTGTGGTGGGATTTGAACCTGGGTCCCCAGAGCATTACCTGTTACATGTAAACTCTCCTGTACTTACCCCAAGTCAGGTTCCTGTTTAATTGAGAACTCCTGTGGTGATGCTTTGACAGAGTTTGTGAGGAATAATCGTAAATGAACAAATCAAACTAAAAGGCTGCTTTGAAAGGCAAGTGGATTTATTGTTTGTAGGGTCTTTACTCGGAGATTAATAAACAAAAGACATTGGCTTGTGTGTCTCACATTCCTCCAAGTCCATGTGCATTCCTCAGGCAGGTGCCATATGAATATAGGCCCAGGTGTTGGCCATTCAGCCCCTCGAGCCTGCTCTGCCATTCAATTCGATTGTGGCTGATCATCGAGCTCAACACTATCTTCCCACGCTATCCCCACATCTCTTGATGTCATTAGTATCCAGGAATCTATCGATTTCTGTCTTAAATATACTCAATGACTGAGCTTCCACAACCCTCTGGGGGAGAGGATTCCAAAGATTCACCACCCTCCGAGTGAAGAAATTCCTCCTCATCTCAGTCCAAATGGCCTGGCCTTTATTCTGAGACAGTCCAGAGCAACGTCCGCTCCAAACCTTGATAGTCAATTGCTTGCTGCAGCCCCATGAAGGAATCAATGTACCTCGCCTTCAATCCCTGGGTACAAACAGCCACTTCCCACTGGGGGCCTTCAAAAGTGTCTGGTACTGAAGGAGCCTGGTCCTCGAGCTGAGGGGAAAGCCTTGCAGACTCCAACCCTGGGCCTTGGCCGGAAGGTAAACCTACCTGGATTTGCGAATGTGCTGGGAGCTGATAGTAAAACTGAAATGAATCTCCGAGATTACCCTCAGCAATTGATCAGGTGTGGCTGGCGCTATTGGACAGTGGGTTTTCCACAGGATAACCCGGCATTGTTCGGAAACACAAGTCTTTGTGTTCCTGGATCAAAAGAGCAGCCTCCATGTTCCCCCGCTGCTCCCTTAGGCCTTTGGGTTTCAATTTTGCTAACAAGTCTACTATGTGGCACTTTGTCAAACACCTTTTGAAAGTCCACATATATGACATCAAACTAACTAACCTTATCATCCCTCATCATTATTTCATTAACCAACTCTGTCAAGTTGGTCAAACCCAATTTGCCTTTAACAAATCCGTGCTGGCTGTCATTTATTAACCCATACTTTTCCGAGCCCTAACTCATTTTGTCTCAGACTAACATTGGCCTGACTGGTCTGTAATCACTGGGTTTAACCCTCTGTCCTTCCTTAAACAGAGCTGTAACATTTGTAATGCTTCAGTCCTCATTGGCCTGACTGGTCTGTAATCACTGGGTTTAACCCTCTGTCCTTCCTTAAACAGAGCTGTAACATTTGTAATGCTTCAGTCCTCATTGGCCTGACTGGTCTGTAATCACTGGGTTTAACCCTCTGCCCTTCTTTAAACAGAGCTGTAACATTTGTAATGCTTCAGTCCTCATTGGCCTGACTGGTCTGTAATCACTGGGTTTAACCCTCTGCCCTTCTTTAAACAGAGCTGTAACATTTGTAATGCTTCAATCTTCATTGACCTGACTGGTCTGTAATCACTGGGTTTAACCCTCTGCCCTTCTTTAAACAGAGCTGTAACATTTGTAATGCTTCAGTCCTCATTGGCCTGACTGGTCTGTAATCACTGGGTTTAACCCTCTGCCCTTCTTTAAACAGAGCTGTAACGTTTGTAATGCTTCAGTCCTCATTGGCCTGACTGGTCTGTAATCACTGGGTTTAACCCTCTGCCCTTCTTTAAACAGAGCTGTAACATTTGTAATGCTTCAGTCCTCATTGGCCTGACTGGTCTGTATTCACTGGGTTTAACCCTCTGCCCTTCTTTAAACAGAGCTGTAACATTTGTAATGCTTCAGTCCTCATTGACCTGACTGGTCTGTAATCACTGGGTTTAACCCTCTGCCCTTTAAACAGAGCTGTAACATTTGTAATGTTTCAGTCCTCATTGGCCTGACTGGTCTGTAATCACTGGGTTTAACCCTCTGCCCTTCTTTAAACAGAGCTGTAACATTTGTAATGCTTCAGTCCTCATTGACCTGACTGGTCTGTAATCACTGGGTTTAACCCTCTGCCCTTTAAACAGAGCTGTAACATTTGTAATGTTTCAGTCCTCATTGGCCTGACTGGTCTGTAATCACTGGGTTTAACCCTCTGCCCTTCTTTAAACAGAGCTGTAACATTTGTAATGTTTCAGTCCTCATTGGCCTGACTGGTCTGTAATCACTGGGTTTAACCCTCTGCCCTTCTTTAAACAGAGCTGTAACATTTGTAATGCTTCAGTCCTCATTGGCCTGACTGGTCTGTATTCACTGGCTTTAACCCTCTGCCCTTCTTTAAACGTAACAACATAAGAAATAGAAAGAGGAGTAGGCCATTCGGCCCCTCGAGCCTGCTCCGCTATTCAATACGATCATGGCTGATCTAATTGTGGCCTTAACTTCACTTTCCTGCCCATCCCCCATAACCCTCGACTCCCTTGTCCATTAAAAACCTGTAACTCAGCCTTGAATATATTCGATGACCCAGCCTCCACTGCTCTCTGGGGGAGAGAATTCCACAGACTAATGATCCTCTGAGAGAGGAAATTCCCCCTCATCCCCATCTGAAATGGGAGACTCCTTATTCTGAAAGTGTGTCTCCCCACCCCCGGTTCTAGACTCTCCCATGAGGGGAAACATTCTCCCAGCATCCACCCTGTCAAGCCCCCCCCTCAGAATCTGATCTGTTTCAATAAGATCACCTCTCGTTCTTCTAAACTCCGATGGGTCTAGGCCCAACCTGCTCAACCTTTCCTCATAAGACAAACCCCTTCACCCCAGGAATCAGCCGAGTGAACCTTCTCTGAACTGCTTCCAATGCAAGTATATCCCTCCTTAAATACAGAGACCAAAACTGTACACAGTACTGTAGGTGTGGTCTCACCAATGCTCTGTACAGCTGTAACAAAACCTCCCTACTGTTATACTCCATCCCCCTTGTAATAAACGCCAACATTCCATTTCCCTTCCTAATCACTTGCTGTACTTGTATGCTAACTTCATGTGATTCATGTACCAGGACACCCAGATCCCTCTGTACTGCAGCATTCTGCAGTCTCTCTCCATTTTAATAACATGCTGCTTTTCTATTCTTCCTGCTAAAGTGGACAGCCTCACATTTTCTCACATTATACTCTGTCAAATTTTTTGCCCACTCATGTAACCTCCCTCTATCCCTTCGTTGGGTGGGATTCTCCGGCCCCCAACACCATCGGGCATCATTGTGGGTGGTACAGGAAAATTTGCCTTGTATCAGCAGCAAATTTGGCTCCAATACAGTCAGTCCCTTCCTCCAAGTCATTGCTATAGATTGTAAATAGTTGAGTCAACAATAGACCAGTGACAGGTCGGCGGGTGCACAGCTGACTTGGCTGCACCCCCACCAACCTGAAACTGGAAATGACGCGGGGTGACATCTGGAATTCCACCCGAACCCGCCCCCGCTCGCTGACCGGAAAATCCGGCCCCATGAACTCTTATCTTGTGGAATAAACTTTTGTGCAATAGCTTGATGAACGTCTTTTGGAAATCCAAATACACTACATCTACTGGTTCCACTTTATCCACCCTGATATAGTCAGAACATTATGGGAGGCCCCTCAGCAGCCTGCACAAACAACACCCTCTCAGTACAGTCAGAAATATAGTGGGAGGCCCCTCAGAAGCCTGTGTGAACAACACCCTCTCAGTACAGTAAGAAATATAGTGGGAGGACCCTCAGAAGCCTGTGTGAACAACACCCTCTCAGTACAGTCAGAAATATAGTGGGAGATCCCTCAGAAGCCTGTGTAAACAACACCCTCTCAGTACAGTCAGAAATATAGTGGGAGGTCCCTCAGAAGCCTGTGTGAACAACACGCTCTCAGTACAGTCAAAAATATAGTGGGAGGTCCCTCAGAAGCCGGTGTAAACAACACCCTCTCAGTACAGTCAGAAATATAGGGGAGGTCCTTCAGAAGCCTGTGTAAACAACACCCTCTCAGTACAGTCAGAAATATAGTGGGAGGTCCCTCAGAAACTTGTGTAAACAACACCCTCTCAGTACAGTCAGAAATATAGTGGGAGGTCCCTCACAAGCCTGTGTAAACAACACCCTCTCCGTACAGTCATAAACATAGTGGGAGGTCCCTCAGAAGCCTGTGTAAACAACACCCTCTCAGTACAGTAAGAAATATAGTGTGAGGTCCCTCAGAAGCCTATGTGAACAACAGCCTCTCAGTACAGTCAGAAATATAGTGGGAGGTCCCTCAGAAGCCTGTGTGAACAACACCCTCTCAGTAAGTCAGAAATATAGTGGGAGGCCAATCAGAAGCCTGTGGAAAAAACAACCTCTCAGTACAGTCAGAAACAGAGTGGAAGGCCCCTCAGAAGCCTCTGTGAACAACAACCTCTCAGTACAATCAGAAATATAGTGGAAGGCACCTCAGAAGCCTGTGTAAACAATACACTTTCAGCACAGTCAGAAATATAGTGGGAGGTCCCTCAGACGACTCTGTAAACAACACCCTCTCAGTACAGTAAGAAATATAGTGGGAGGACCCTCAGAAGCCTGTGTGAACAACAGCCTATCAGTACAGTAAGAAATATAGTGGGAGGACCCTCAGAAGCCTGTGTAAACAACACCATCTCAGTACAGTCAGAAATATAGTGGGAGGTCCCTCAGACGCCTGTGTAAACAACACCCTCTCAGTACAGTAAGAAATATAGTGGGAGGACCCTCAGAAGCCTGTGTGAACAACAGCCTCTCAGTACAGTAAGAAATATAGTGGGAGGTCCCTCAGAAGCCTGTGTAAACAACACCCTCTCAGTACAGTCAGAAATATAGTGGGAGGTCCCTCAGAAGCCTATGTAAACAACACCCTCTCAGTACAGACAGAAAAACAGTGGAAGGCAGCTCAGAAGCCGGTGTGAACAACAACCTCTCAGTAAAGTCAAAAAAACAGTGGAAGGCACCTCAGAAACCTGTGTAAACAACACCCTCTCAGTACAGTCAGAAATATAGTGGGAGGGCCCTCAGAAGCCTGTGTGAACAACACCCTCTCAGTACAGTCAGAAAAACAGTGGAAGGCCCCTCAGAAGCCTGTGAAAACAACATCCTTTCAGTACAGTCAGAAAAATAGTGCGAGGTCCCACAGAAGCCTGTGTGAACAACAGCCTCTCAGTACAGTCAGAAATATAGTGGGAGGTCCCTCAGAAGCCTGTGTAAACAACACCCTCTCAGTACAGTAAAAAATATAGTGGGAGGTCCCTCAGAAGCCTGTGTAAACAACACCCTCTCAGTACAGTCAGAAATATAGTGGGAGGCCCCTCAGAAGCCTGTGTAAACAACACCCTCTCAGTACAGTCAGAAATATAGTGGAAGGGCCTTCATAAGCCTGTGTGAACAACACCCTCTCAGTACAGTCAGAAACACAGTGGGAGGTCCCTCAGAAGCCTGTGTGAAAAACACCCTCTCAGTACAGTCAGAAATATAGTGGGAGGTCCATCAGAAGCCTGTGTAAACAACAACCTCTCTGTATAGTCAGAAATATAATGGGAGGTCCCTCAGAAGCTTCTGTGAACAACACACTCTCAGTACAGTCAGAAATATACTGGGAGGTCCCTCAGAAGCCTGTGTAAACAACACCCTCTCAGTACAGTCAGAAATATAGTGGGAGGACACTCAGAAGCCTGTGTGAACAACAGCCTCTCAGTACAGTGAGAAATATAGTGGGAGGACCCTCAGAAAAATAAGCAAAAAACACCCTCTCCGTACAGTCAGAAATATAGTGGGAGGTCCCACAGAAGCCTGTGTAAACAAAACCCTCTCAGTACAGTAAGAAATATTGTGGGAGGTCCATCAGAAGCCTGTGTGAACAACAGCCTCTCAGTACATTCAGAAATATAGTGGGAAGTCCCTCAGAAGTTGTGTAAACAGCACCAAATCAGTACAGTCAGAAATAAAGTGGGAGGTCCCTCAGAAGCCTCTGTAAACAACACCCTCTCAGTACAGTCAGAAATATAGTGGGAGGACCCTCAGAAGCCTGTGTGAACAACAGCCTCTCAGTACAGTGAGAAATATAGTGGGAGGTCCCTCAGAAGCATATGCAAACAAAACCCTCTCCGTACAGTCAGAAATATAGTGGGAGGTCCCTCAGAAGCCTGTGTAAACAAAACCCTCTCAGTACAGTAAGAAATATAGTGGGAGGTCCCTCAGAAGCCTGTGTGAATAACAGCCTCTCAGTACAGTCAGAAATATATTGGGAAGTCCCTCAGAAGCTGTATAAACAACACCATCTCAGTACAGTCAGAAATAAAGTGGGAGGTCCCTCAGAAGCCTGTTTAAACAACACCCTCTCAGTACAGTCAGAAATATAGTGGAAGGCCCCTCAGATGCCTGAGTGAACAACAGCCTCTCAGGAGAGTCAGAAAAAGAGTGGAAGGCCCCTCAGAAGCCTTTGTAAACAATACCCTCTCAGTACAGTCAGAAATATAGTGGGAGGTCCCTCAGAAGCCTGTGTGAATAACAACATCTCAGTACAGTCAGAAATATAATGGGAGGTCCCTCAGAAGCCTGTGTGAACAACGCCATCTCAGTACACTCAGAAATATAGTGGGAGGTCCCTCAGAAGCCTGTGTGAACAACACCCTCTCAGTACAGTCAGAAAAACAGTGGAAGGCCCCTCAGAAGCCTATGTGAACAACACCCTCTCAGTAACGTCAGAAATATAGTGGGAGATCCCTCAGAAGCCTGTGTAAACAACACCCTCTCAGTACAGTCAGAAATATAGTGGGAGGTCCCTCAGAAGCCTGTGTGAACAACACGCTCTCAGTACAGTCAAAAATATAGTGGGAGGTCCCTCAGAAGCCGGTGTAAACAACA
Source organism: Isurus oxyrinchus (assembly GCA_026770705.1). Lineage (NCBI taxonomy): Eukaryota > Metazoa > Chordata > Chondrichthyes > Lamniformes > Lamnidae > Isurus > Isurus oxyrinchus. The sequence goes on along the minus strand of JANJGN010000956.1, from coordinate 93,272 downwards.
CCCTCTCAGTACAGTCAGAAATATAGGGGAGGTCCTTCAGAAGCCTGTGTAAACAACACCCTCTCAGTACAGTCAGAAATATAGTGGGAGGTCCCTCAGAAACTTGTGTAAACAACACCCTCTCAGTACAGTCAGAAATATAGTGGGAGGTCCCTCACAAGCCTGTGTGAACAACACCCTCTCCGTACAGTCATAAACATAGTGGGAGGTCCCTCAGAAGCCTGTGTAAACAACACCCTCTCAGTACAGTAAGAAATATAGTGTGAGGTCCCTCAGAAGCCTATGTGAACAACAGCCTCTCAGTACAGTCAGAAATATAGTGGGAGGTCCCTCAGAAGCCTGTGTGAACAACACCCTCTCAGTAAGTCAGAAATATAGTGGGAGGCCAATCAGAAGCCTGTGGAAAAAACAACCTCTCAGTACAGTCAGAAACACAGTGGAAGGCCCCTCAGAATCCTCTGTGAACAACAACCTCTCAGTACAATCAGAAATATAGTGGAAGGCACCTCAGAAGCCTGTGTAAACAATACACTTTCAGCACAGTCAGAAATATAGTGGGAGGTCCCTCAGACGACTCTGTAAACAACACCCTCTCAGTACAGTAAGAAATATAGTGGGAGGACCCTCAGAAGCCTGTGTGAACAACAGCCTATCAGTACAGTAAGAAATATAGTGGGAGGTCCCTCAGAAGCCTGTGGAAACAACACCCTCTCAGTACAGTCAGAAATATAGTGGGAGGTGCCTCAGAAGCCTGTGTAAACAACACCCTCTCAGTACAGACAGAAACAAAGTGGAAGGCAGCTCAGAAGCCGGTGTGAACAACAACCTCTCAGTAAAGTCAAAAAAACAGTGGAAGGCACCTCAGAAACCTGTGTAAACAACACCCTCTCAGTACAGTCAGAAATATAGTGGGAGGCACCTCAGAAGCCTGTGTAAACAACACCATCTCAGTACAGTCAGAAATATAGTGGGAGGTCCCTCAGACGCCTGTGTAAACAACACCCTCTCAGTACAGTAAGAAATATAGTGGGAGGACCCTCAGCAGCCTGTGTGAACAACAGCCTCTCAGTACAGTAAGAAATATAGTGGGAGGTCCCTCAGAAACCTGTGTAAACAACACCCTCTCAGTACAGTCAGAAATATAGTGGGAGGTCCCTCAGAAGCCAATGTAAACAACACCCTCTCAGTACAGTCAGAAATATAGTGGGAGGCCCCTCAGAAGCCTGTGTAAACAACACCCTCTCAGTACAGACAGAAAAACAGTGGAAGGCAGCTCAGAAGCCGGTGTGAACAACAACCTCTCAGTAAAGTCAAAAAAACAGTGGAAGGCACCTCAGAAACCTGTGTAAACAACACCCTCTCAGTACAGTCAGAAATATAGTGGGAGGGCCCTCAGAAGCCTGTGTGAACAACACCCTCTCAGTACAGTCAGAAAAACAGTGGAAGGCCCCTCAGAAGCCTGTGAAAACAACATCCTTTCAGTACAGTCAGAAAAATAGTGGGAGGTCCCACAGAAGCCTGTGTGAACAACAGCCTCTCAGTACAGTCAGAAATATAGTGGGAGGTCCCTCAGAAGCCTGTGTAAACAACACCCTCTCAGTACAGTAAAAAATATAGTGGGAGGTCCCTCAGAAGCCTGTGTAAACAACACCCTCTCAGTACAGTCAGAAATATAGTGGGAGGCCCCTCAGAAGCCTGTGTGAACAACAACCTCTCAGTACAGTCAGAAACACAGTGGGAGGTCCCTCAGAAGCCTGTGTGAAAAACACCCTCTCAGTACAGTCAGAAATATAGTGGGAGGTCCATCAGAAGCCTGTGTAAACAACAACCTCTCTGTATAGTCAGAAATATAATGGGAGGTCCCTCAGAAGCTTCTGTGAACAACACACTCTCAGTACAGTCAGAAATATACTGGGAGGTCCCTCAGAAGCCTGTGTAAACAACACCCTCTCAGTACAGTCAGAAATATAGTGGGAGGACCCTCAGAAGCCTGTGTGAACAACAGCCTCTCAGTACAGTGAGAAATATAGTGGGAGGACCCTCAGAAAAATAAGCAAAAAACACCCTCTCCGTACAGTCAGAAATATAGTGGGAGGTCCCACAGAAGCCTGTGTAAACAAAACCCTCTCAGTACAGTAAGAAATATTGTGGGAGGTCCATCAGAAGGCTGTGTGAACAACAGCCTCTCAGTACATTCAGAAATATAGTGGGAAGTCCCTCAGAAGTTGTGTAAACAGCACCAAATCAGTACAGTCAGAAATAAAGTGGGAGGTCCCTCAGAAGCCTCTGTAAACAACAGCCTCTCAGTACAGTCAGAAATATAGTGGGAGGACCCTCAGAAGCCTGTGTGAACAACAGCCTCTCAGTACAGTGAGAAATATAGTGGGAGGTCCCTCAGAAGCATATGCAAACAAAACCCTCTCCGTACAGTCAGAAATATAGTGGGAGGTCCCTCAGAAACCTGTGTAAACAAAACCCTCTCAGTACAGTAAGAAATATAGTGGGAGGTCCCTCAGAAGCCTGTGTGAATAACAGCCTCTCAGTACAGTCAGAAATATATTGGGAAGTCCCTCAGAAGCTGTATAAACAACACCATCTCAGTACAGTCAGAAATAAAGTGGGAGGTCCCTCAGAAGCCTGTGTAAACAACACCCTCTCAGTACAGTCAGAAATATAGTGGAAGGCCCCTCAGATGCCTGAGTGAACAACAGCCTCTCAGGAGAGTCAGAAAAAGAGTGGAAGGCCCCTCAGAAGCCTTTGTAAACAACACCCTCTCAGTACAGTCAGAAATATAGTGGGAGGTCCCTCAGAAGCCTGTGTGAATAACAACATCTCAGTACAGTCAGAAATATAATGGGAGGTCCCTCAGAAGCCTGTGTGAACAACGCCATCTCAGTACACTCAGAAATATAGTGGGAGGTCCCTCAGAAGCCTGTGTGAACAACACCCTCTCAGTACAGTCAGAAAAACAGTGGAAGGCCCCTCAGAAGCCTATGTGAACAACACCCTCTCACTAACGTCAGAAATATAGTGGGAGATCCCTCAGAAGCCTGTGTAAACAACACCCTCTCAGTACAGTCAGAAATATAGTGGGAGGACCCTCAGAAGCCTGTGTGAACAACACGCTCTCAGTACACTCAAAAATATAGTGGGAGGTCCCTCAGAAGCCGCTGTAAACAACACCCTCTCAGTACAGTCAGAAATATAGGGGAGGTCCTTCAGAAGCCTGTGTAAACAACACCCTCTCAGTACAGTCAGAAATATAGTGGGAGGTCCCTCAGAAACTTGTGTAAACAACACCCTCTCAGTACAGTCAGAAATATAGTGGGAGATCCCTCAGAAGCCTGTGTAAACAACACCCTCTCCGTACATTCAGAAACATAGTGAGAGGTCCCTCAGAAGCCTATGTAAACAACACCCTCTCAGTACACTAAGAAATATAGTGTGAGGTCCCTCAGAAGCCTCTGTGAACAACAGCCTCTCAGTACAGTCAGAAATATAGTGGGAGGTCCCTCAGAAGCCTGTGTGAACAACACCCTCTCAGTAAGTCAGAAATATAGTGGGAGGTCCCTCAGAAGCCTGTGTAAAAAACAACCTCTCAGTACAGTCAGAAACACAGTGGAAGGCCCCTCAGAAGCCTCTGTGAACAACAACCTCTCAGTACAGTCAGAAATATAGTGGAAGGCACCTCAGAAGCCTGTGTAAACAATACACTCTCAGTACAGTCAGAAATATAGTGGGAGGTCCCTCCGACGCCGGTGTAAACAACACCCTCTCAGTACAGTAAGAAATATAGTGGGAGGACCCTCAGAAGCCTGTGTGAACAACAGCCTCTCAGTACAGTAAGAAACACAGTGGAAGGCAGCTCAGAAGCCGGTGTGAACAACAACCTCTCAGTAAAGTCAAAAAAACAGTGGAAGGCACCTCAGAAACCTGTGTAAACAACACCCTCTCAGTACAGTCAGAAATATAGTGGGAGGGCCCTCAGAAGCCTGTGTGAACAACACCCTCTCAGTACAGTCAGAAAAACAGTGGAAGGCCCCTCAGAAGCCTGTGAAAACAACACAGTTTCAGTACAGTCAGAAATATAGTGGGAGGTCCCACAGAATCTTGTGTGAACAACAGCCTCTCAGTACAGTCAGAAATATAGTGGGAGGCCCCTCAGAAGCCTGTGTAAACAACACCCACTCAGTACAGTCAGAAATATAGTGGGAGGCCCCTCAGAAGCCTGTGTAAACAACATCCTTTCAGAACAGTCAGAAATATATTGGAAGGCCCCTCATAAGCCTGTGTAAACAACACCCTCTCAGTACAGTCAGAAATATAGTGGGAGGTCCCTCAGAAGCCTGTGTAAACAACAACCTCTCTGTATAGTCAGAAATATAATGGGAGGTCCCTCAGAAGCTTCTGTGAACAACACCCTCTCAGTACAGTCAGAAATATAGTGGGAGGACCCTCAGAAGCCTGTGTGAATAACAACATCTCAGTACAGTCAGAAATATAATGGGAGGTCCCTCAGAAGCCTGTGTGAACAATGCCATCTCAGTACAGTCAGAAATATAGTGGGAGGTCACTCAGAAGCCTGTGTGAACAACACCCTCTCAGTACACTCAGAAAAACAGTGGAAGGCCCCTCAGAAGCCTATGAAAAACAACACCCTCTCAGTAACATCAGAAATATAGTGGGAGATCCCTCAGAAGCCTGTGTAAACAACAACCTCTCAGTACAGTCAGAAATATAGTGGGAGGTCCCTCAGAAACCTGTGTGAACAACACCCTCTCAGTACAGACAGAAACACAGTGGAAGGCAGCTCAGAAGCCTGTGTAAACAACACCCTCTCAGTAAAGTCAAAAAAACAGTGGAAGGCACCTCAGAAACCTGTGTAAACAACACCCTCTCAGTACAGTCAGAAATATAGTGGGAGGGCCCTCAGAAGCCTTTGTGAACAACACCCTCTCAGTACAGTCAGAAAAACAGTGGAAGGCCCCTCAGAAGCGTGTGAAAACAACACCCTTTCAGTACAGTCAGAAATATAGTGGGAGGTCCCACAGAAGCCTGTGTGAACAACAGCCTCTCAGTACAGTCAGAAATATAGTGGGAGGTCCCTCAGAAGCCTGTGTAAACAACACCCTCTCAGTACAGTAAGAAATATAGTGGGAGGTCCTTCAGAAGCCTGTGTAAACAACACCCTCTCAGTACAGTCAGAAATATAGTGGGAGGCCCCTCAGAAGCCTGTGTAAACAACACCCTCTCAGTACAGTCAGAAATATAGTGGAAGGCCCCTCATAAGCCTGTGTGAACAACACCCTCTCAGTACAGTCAGAAACATAGTGGGAGGTCCCTCAGAAGCCTGTGTGAAAAACACCCTCTCAGTACAGTCAGAAATATAGTGGGAGGTCCCTCAGAAGCCTGTGTTAACAACAACCTCTCTGTATAGTCAGAAATATAATGGGAGGTCCCTCAGAAGCTTCTGTGAACAACACACTCTCAGTACAGTCAGAAATATACTGGGAGGTCCCTCAGAAGCCTGTGTAAACAACACCCTCTAGGTACAGTCAGAAATATAGTGGGAGGACCCTCAGAAGCCTGTGTGAACAACACCCTCTCAGTACAGTCAGAAATATAGTGGGAGGTCCCTCAGAAGCCTGTGTGAACAACACCCTCTCAGTACAGACAGAAACACAGTGGAAGGCAGCTCAGAAGCCTGTGTAAACAACACCCTCTCAGTACAGTCAGAAATATAGTGGGAGGTCCCTCAGAAGCCTGTGTAAACAACACCCTCTCAGTACAGTCAGAAATATAGTGGAAGGCCCCTCATAAGCCTGTGTGAACAACACCCTCTCAGTACAGTCAGAAACATAGTGGGAGGTCCCTCAGAAGCCTGTGTGAAAAACACCCTCTCAGTACAGTCAGAAATATAGTGGGAGGTCCCTCAGAAGCCTGTGTTAATAACAACCTCTCAGTACAGTGAGAAATATAGTGGGAGGTCCCTCAGAAGCATATGCAAACAAAACCCTCTCCGTACAGTCAGAAATATAGTGGGAGGTCCCTCAGAAGCCTGTGTAAACAAAACCCTCTCAGTACAGTAAGAAATATAGTGGGAGTTCCCTCAGAAGCCTGTGTGAATAACAGCCTCTCAGTACAGTCAGAAATATATTGGGAAGTCCCTCAGAAGCCTGTGTAAACAACACCATCTCAGTACAGTCAGAAATAAAGTGGGAGGTCCCTCAGAAGCCTGTGTAAACAACACCATCTCAGTACAGTCAGAAATATAGTGGGAGGCCCCTCAGAAGCCTGTGTAAACAACACCCTCTCAGTACAGTCAGAAATATAGTGGAAGGCCCCTCAGATGCCTGAGTGAACAAAAGCCTCTCAGTAGAGTCAGAAAAAGAGTGGAAGGCCCCTCAGAAGCCTATGTAAACAAACATGCTCTCAGTACAGTCAGAAATATAGTGGGAGGTACCTCAGAAGCCTAAGTGAAAAACAACCTCTCAGTACAGTGAGAAATATAGTGGGAGGACCCTCAGAAGCCTGTGTGAACAACACCCTCTCAGTACAGACAGAAACACAGTGGAAGGCAGCTCAGAAGCTGGTGTGAACAACAACCTCTCAGTAAATTAAAAAAAAACAGTGGAAGGCACCTCAGAAACCTGTGTAAACAACACCCTCTCAGTACAGTCAGAAATATAGTGGGAGGGCCCTCAGAGGCCTGTGTGAACAACAGCCTCTCAGTACAGTCAGAAAAACAGTGGAAGGCCCCTCAGAAGCCTGTGTGAACAACAGCCTCTCAGTACAGTGAGAAATATAGTGGGAGGTCCCTCAGAAGCATATGCAAACAAAACCCTCTCCGTACAGTCAGAAATATAGTGGGAGGTCCCTCAGAAGCCTGTGTAAACAAAACCCTCTCAGTACAGTAAGAAATATAGTGGGAGGTCCCTCAGAAGCCTGTGTGAATAACAGCCTCTCAGTACAGTCAGAAATATATTGGGAAGTCCCTCAGAAGCTGTATAAACAACACCATCTCAGTACAGTCAGAAATAAAGTGGGAGGTCCCTCAGAAGCCTGTATAAACAACACCCTCTCAGTACAGTCAGAAATATAGTGGAAGGCCCCTCAGATGCCTGAGTGAACAACAGCCTCTCAGGAGAGTCAGAAAAAGAGTGGAAGGCCCCTCAGAAGCCTTTGTAAACAACACCCTCTCAGTACAGTCAGAAATATAGTGGGAGGTCCCTCAGAAGCCTGTGTGAATAACAACATCTCAGTACAGTCAGAAATATAATGGGAGGTCCCTCAGAAGCCTGTGTGAACAACGCCATCTCAGTACACTCAGAAATATAGTGGGAGGTCCCTCAGAAGCCTGTGTGAACAACACCCTCTCAGTACAGTCAGAAAAACAGTGGAAGGCCCCTCAGAAGCCTATGTGAACAACACCCTCTCAGTAACGTCAGAAATATAGTGGGAGATCCCTCAGAAGCCTGTGTAAACAACACCCTCTCAGTACAGTCAGAAATATAGTGGGAGGTCCCTCAGAAGCCTGTGTGAACAACACGCTCTCAGTACACTCAAAAATATAGTGGGAGGTCCCTCAGAAGCCGGTGTAAACAACACCCACTCAGTACAGTCAGAAATATAGGGGAGGTCCTTCAGAAGCCTGTGTAAACAACACCCTCTCAGTACAGTCAGAAATATAGTGGGAGGTCCCTCAGAAACTTGTGTAAACAACACCCTCTCAGTACAGTCAGAAATATAGTGGGAGATCTCTCAGAAGCCTGTGTAAACAACACCCTCTCCGTACAGTCAGAAACATAGTGAGAGGTCCCTCAGAAGCCTGTGTGAACAACACCCTCTCAGTAAGTCAGAAATATAGTGGGAGGTCCCTCAGAAGCCTGTGTAAAAAACAACCTCTCAGTACAGTCAGAAACACAGTGGAAGGCCCCTCAGAAGCCTCTGTGAACAACAACCTCTCAGTACAGTCAGAAATATAGTGGAAGGCACCTCAGAAGCCTGTGTAAACAATACACTCTCAGTACAGTCAGAAATATAGTGGGAGGTCCCTCCGACGCCGGTGTAAACAACACCCTCTCAGTACAGTAAGAAATATAGTGGGAGGACCCTCAGAAGCCTGTGTGAACAACAGCCTCTCAGTACAGTAAGAAACACAGTGGAAGGCAGCTCAGAAGCCGGTGTGAACAACAACCTCTCAGTAAAGTCAAAAAAACAGTGGAAGGCACCTCAGAAACCTGTGTAAACAACACCCTCTCAGTACAGTCAGAAATATAGTGGGAGGGCCCTCAGAAGCCTGTGTGAACAACACCCTCTCAGTACAGTCAGAAAAACAGTGGAAGGCCCCTCAGAAGCCTGTGAAAACAACACAGTTTCAGTACAGTCAGAAATATAGTGGGAGGTCCCACAGAATCCTGTGTGAACAACAGCCTCTCAGTACAGTCAGAAATATAGTGGGAGGCCCCTCAGAAGCCTGTGTAAACAACACCCACTCAGTACAGTAAAAAATATAGTGGGAGGTCCCTCAGAAGCCTGTGTAAACAACACCCTCTCAGTACAGTCAGAAATATAGTGGGAGGCCCCTCAGAAGCCTGTGTAAACAACATCCTTTCAGTACAGTCAGAAATATATTGGAAGGCCCCTCATAAGCCTGTGTAAACAACACCCTCTCAGTACAGTCAGAAATATAGTGGGAGGTCCCTCAGAAGCCTGTGTAAACAACAACCTCTCTGTATAGTCAGAAATATAATGGGAGGTCCCTCAGAAGCTTCTGTGAACAACACCCTCTCAGTACAGTCAGAAATATAGTGGGAGGACCCTCAGAAGCCTGTGTGAATAACAACATCTCGGTACAGTCAGAAATATAATGGGAGGTCCCTCAGAAGCCTGTGTGAACAACGCCATCTCAGTACAGTCAGAAATATAGTGGGAGGTCACTCAGAAGCCTGTGTGAACAACACCCTCTCAGTACACTCAGAAAAACAGCGGAAGGCCCCTCAGAAGCCTATGTGAACAACACCCTCTCAGTAACATCAGAAATATAGTGGGAGATCCCTCAGAAGCCTGTGTAAACAAGACCCTATCAGTACAGTCAGAAATATAGTGGGAGGTCCCTCAGAAGCCTGTGTGAACAACACCCTCTCAGTACAGACAGAAACACAGTGGAAGGCCCCTCAGAAGCGTGTGGAAACAACACCCTTTCAGTACAGTCAGAAATATAGTGGGAGGTCCCACAGAAGCCTGTGTGAACAACAGCCTCTCAGTACAGTCAGAAATATAGTGGGAGGTCCCTCAGAAGCCTGTGTAAACAACACCCTCTCAGTACAGTAAGAAATATAGTGGGAGGTCCCACAGAAGCCTGTGTGAACAACAGCCTCTCAGTACAGTCAGAAATATAGTGGGAGGTCCCTCAGAAGCCTGTGTAAACAACACCCTCTCAGTACAGTAAGAAATATAGTGGGAGGTCCTTCAGAAGCCTGTGTAAACAACACCCTCTCAGTACAGTCAGAAATATAGTGGGAGGCCCCTCAGAAGCCTGTGTAAACAACACGCTCTCAGTACAGTCAGAAATATAGTGGAAGGCCGCTCATAAGCCTGTGTGAACAACACCCTCTCAGTACAGTCAGAAACATAGTGGGAGGTCCCTCAGAAGCCTGTGTGAAAAACACCCTCTCAGTACAGTCAGAAATATAGTGGGAGGTCCCTCAGAAGCCTGTGTTAACAACAACCTCTCTGTATAGTCAGAAATATAATGGGAGGTCCCTCAGAAGCTTCTGTGAACAACACACTCTCAGTACATTCAGAAATATACTGGGAGGTCCCTCAGAGGCCTGTGTGAACAACACCCTCTCAATACAGTCAGAAAAACAGTGGAAGGCCCCTCAGAAGCCTGTGTGAACAACAGCCTCTCAGTACAGTGAGAAATATAGTGGGAGGTCCCTCAGAAGCATATGCAAACAAAACCCTCTCCGTACAGTCAGAAATATAGTGGGAGGTCCCTCAGAAGCCTGTGTAAACAAAACCCTCTCAGTACAGTAAGAAATATAGTGGGAGGTCCCTCAGAAGCCTGTGTGAATAACAGCCTCTCAGTACAGTCAGAAATATATTGGGAAGTCCCTCAGAAGCTGTATAAACAACACCATCTCAGTACAGTCAGAAATAAAGTGGGAGGTCCCTCAGAAGCCTGTGTAAACAACACCCTCTCAGTACAGTCAGAAATATAGTGGAAGGCCCCTCAGATGCCTGAGTGAACAACAGCCTCTCAGGAGAGTCAGAAAAAGAGTGGAAGGCCCCTCAGAAGCCTGTGTAAACAACACGCTCTCAGTACAGTCAGAAATATAGTGGAAGGCCCCTCATAAGCCTGTGTGAACAACACCCTCTCAGTACAGTCAGAAACATAGTGGGAGGTCCCTCAGAAGCCTGTGTGAAAAACACCCTCTCAGTACAGTCAGAAATATAGTGGGAGGTCCCTCAGAAGCCTGTGTTAACAACAACCTCTCTGTATAGTCAGAAATATAATGGGAGGTCCCTCAGAAGCTTCTGTGAACAACACACTCTCAGTACAGTCAGAAATATACTGGGAGGTCCCTCAGAAGCCTGTGTAAACAACACCCTCTAGGTACAGTCAGAAATATAGTGGGAGGACCCTCAGAAGCCTGTGTGAACAACAGCCTCTCAGTACAGTGAGAAATATAGTGGGAGGTCCCTCAGAAGCATATGCAAACAAAACCCTCTCCGTACAGTCAGAAATATAGTGGGAGGTCCCTCAGAAGCCTGTGTAAACAAAACCCTCTCAGTACAGTAAGAAATATAGTGGGAGGTCCCTCAGAAGCCTGTGTGAATAACAGCCTCTCAGTACAGTCAGAAATATATTGGGAAGTCCCTCAGAAGCCTGTGTAAACAACACCATCTCAGTACAGTCAGAAATAAAGTGGGAGGTCCCTCAGAAGCCTGTGTAAACAACACCATCTCAGTACAGTCAGAAATATAGTGGGAGGCCCCTCAGAATCCTGTGTAAACAACACCCTCTCAGTACAGTCAGAAATATAGTGGAAGGCCCCTCAGATGCCTGAGTGAACAAAAGCCTCTCAGTAGAGTCAGAAAAAGAGTGGAAGGCCCCTCAGAAGCCTATGTAAACAACACCCTCTCAGTACAGTCAGAAATATAGTGGGAGGTACCTCAGAAGCCTAAGTGAAAAACAACCTCTCAGTGCACTCAGAAATATAGTGGGAGGTCCCTCAGAAGCCTGTGTGAACAACACCCTCTCAGTACAGACAGAAACACAGTGGAAGGCAGCTCAGAAGCCGGTGTGAACAACAACCTCTCAGTAAAGTAAAAAAAACAGTGGAAGGCACCTCAGAAACCTGTGTAAACAACACACTCTCAGTACAGTCAGAAATATATTGGGAGGGCCCTCAGAAGCCTGTGTGAACAACACACTTTCAGTTCAGTCAGAAAAACAGTGGAAGGCCCCTCAGAAACCTATGTAAACAACACCCTCTCAGTACAGTCAGAAAAACAGTGGAAGGCCCCTCAGAAGCCTGTGAAAACAACACCCTTTCAGTACAGTCAGAAATATAGTGGGAGGTCCCACAGAAGCCTGTGTGAACAACAGCCTCTCAGTACAGTCAGAAATATAGTGGGAGGCCCCTCAGAAGCCTCTGTAAACAACACCCTCTCAGTACAGTAAAAAATATAGTGGGAGGTCCCTCAGAAGCCTGTGTAAAGAACACCCTCTCAGTACAGTCAGAAATATAGTGGGAGGCCCCTCAGAAGCCTGTGTAAACAACACCCTCTCAGTACAGTCAGAAATATAGTGGAAGGCCCCTCATAAGCCTGTGTGAACAACACCCTCTCAGTACAGTCAGAAATATAGTGGGAGGGCCCTCAGAAGCCTGTGTGAACAACAGCCTCTCAGTACAGAGAAATATAGTGGAAGGCCCCTCATAAGCCTGTGTGAACAACACCCTCTCAGTAAAGTCAGAAGTATAGTCGGAGGACCCTCAGAAGCCTGTGTGAACAACAGCCTCTCAGTACAGTGAGAAATATAGTGGGAGGTCCCTCAGAAGCATAAGCAAACAACACCCTCTCCGTACAGTCAGAAATATAGTGGGAGGTCCCTCAGAAGCCTGTGTAAACAAAACCCTCTCAGTACAGTAAGAAATATTGTGGGTGGTCCATCAGAAGCCTGTGTGAACAACAGCCTCTCAGTACACTCAGAAATATAGTGGGAAGTCCCTCAGAAGCTGTGTAAACAGCACCATCTCAGTACAGTCAGAAATAAAGTGGGAGGTCCCTCAGAAGCCTCTGCAAACAACACCCTCTCAGTACAGTCAGAAATATAGTGGGAGGACCCTCAGAAGCCTGTGTGAACAACAGACTCTCAGTACAGTGAGAAATATAGTGGGAGGTCCCTCAGAAGCATATGCAAACAAAACCCTCTCCGTACAGTCAGAAATATAGCGGGAGGTCCCTCAGAAGCCTGTGTAAACAAAACCCTCTCAGTACAGTAAGAAATAAAGTGGGAGTTCCCTCAGAAGCCTGTGTGAATAACAGCCTCTCAGTACAGTCAGAAATATATTGGGAAGTCCCTCAGAAGCCTGTGTAAACAACACCATCTCAGTACAGTCAGAAATAAAGTGGGAGGTCCCTCAGAAGCCTGTGTAAACAACACCATCTCAGTACAGTCAGAAATATCGTGGGAGGCCCCTCAGAAGCCTGTGTAAACAACAGCCTATCAGTATAGTCAGAAATATAGTGGAAGGCCCCTCAGATGCCTGAGTGAACAACAGACTCTCAGTAGAGTCAGAAAAAGAGTGGAAGGCCCCTCAGAAGCCTATGTAAACAACAACCTCTCAGTACAGTCAGAAATATAGTGGGAGGTCCCTCAGAAGCCTGTGTGAACAACACCCTCTCAGTACAGACAGAAACACAGTGGAAGGCAGCTCAGAAGCCGGTGTGAACAACAACCTCTCAGTAAAGTCAAAAAAACAGTGGAAGGCACCTCAGAAACCTGTGTAAACAACACACTCTCAGTACAGTCAGAAATATAGTGGGAGGGCCCTCGGAAGCCTGTGTGAACAACACCCTCTCAGTACAGTCAGAAAAACAGTGGAAGGCCCCTCAGAAGCCTGTGAAAACAACACCCTTTCAGTACAGTCAGAAATATAGTGGGAGGTCCCACAGAAGCCTTTGTGAACAACAGCCGCTCAGTACAGTCAGAAATATAGTGGGAGGTCCCTCAGAAGCCTGTGTAAACAACACCCTTTCAGTACAGTAAGAAATATAGTGGGAGGTCCCTCAGAAGCCTGTGTAAACAACAACCTCTCTGTATAGTCAGAAATATAATGGGAGGTCCCTCAGAAGCTTCTGTGAACAACACACTCTCAGTACAGTCAGAAATATACTGGGAGGTCCCTCAGAAGCCTGTGTAAACAACACCCTCTCAGTACAGTCAGAAATATAGTGGGAGGACCCTCAGAAGCCTGTGTGAACAACAGCCTCTCAGTACAGTGAGAAATATAGTGGGAGGTCCCTCAGAAGCATATGTAAACAAAACCCTCTCCGTACAGTCAGAAATATAGTGGGAGGTCCCTCAGAAGCCTGTGTAAACAAAACCCTCTCAGTACAGTAAGAAATATAGTGGGAGGTCCCTCAGAAGCCTGTGTGAATAACAGCCTCTCAGTACAGTCAGAAATATATTGGGAAGTCCCTCAGAAGCCTGTGTAAACAACACCATCTCAGTACAGTCAGATATAAAGTGGGAGGTCCCTCAGAAGCCTGTGTAAACAACACCATCTCAGTACAGTCAGAAATATAGTGGGATGTCCCTCAGAAGCCTGTGTAAAGAACACCCTCTCAGTACAGTCAGAAATATAGTGGGAGGCCCCTCAGAAGCCTGTGTAAACAACACCCTCTCAGTACAGTCAGAAATATAGTGGAAGGCCCCTCATAAGCCTGTGTGAACAACACCCTCTCAGTACAGTCAGAAATATAGTGGGAGGGCCCTCAGAAGCCTGTGTGAACAACAGCCTCTCAGTACAGTGAGAAATATAGTGGAAGGCCCCTCATAAGCCTGTGTGAACAACACCCTCTCAGTACAGTCAGAAATATAGTCGGAGGACCCTCAGAAGCCTGTGTGAACAACAGCCTCTCAGTACAGTGAGAAATATAGTGGGAGGTCCCTCAGAAGCATAAGCAAACAACACCCTCTCCGTACAGTCAGAAATATAGTGGGAGGTCCCTCAGAAGCCTGTGTAAACAAAACCCTCTCAGTACAGTAAGAAATATTGTGGGAGGTCCATCAGAAGCCTGTGTGAACAACAGCCTCTCAGTGCACTCAGAAATATAGTGGGAAGTCCCTCAGAAGATGTGTAAACAGCACCATCTCAGTACAGTCAGAAATAAAGTGGGAGGTCCCTCAGAAGCCTCTGCAAACAACACCCTCTCAGTACAGTCAGAAATATAGTGGGAGGACCCTCAGAAGCCTGTGTGAACAACAGACTCTCAGTACAGTGAGAAATATAGTGGGAGGTCCCTCAGAAGCATATGCAAACAAAACCCTCTCCGTACAGTCAGAAATATAGCGGGAGGTCCCTCAAAAGCCTGTTTAAACAAAACCCTCTCAGTACAGTAAGAAATATAGTGGGAGTTCCCTCAGAAGCCTGTGTGAATAACAGCCTCTCAGTACAGTCAGAAATATATTGGGAAGTCCCTCAGAAGCCTGTGTAAACAACACCATCTCAGTACAGTCAGAAATAAAGTGGGAGGTCCCTCAGAAGCCTGTGTAAACAACACCATCTCAGTACAGTCAGAAATATCGTGGGAGGCCCCTCAGAAGCCTGTGTAAACAACAGCCTATCAGTATAGTCAGAAATATAGTGGAAGGCCCCTCAGATGCCTGAGTGAACAACAGACTCTCAGTAGAGTCAGAAAAAGAGTGGAAGGCCCCTCAGAAGCCTATGTAAACAACAACCTCTCAGTACACTCAGAAATATAGTGGGAGGTCCCTCAGAAGCCTGTGTGAACAACACCCTCTCAGTACAGACAGAAACACAGTGGAAGGCAGCTCAGAAGCCGGTGTGAACAACAACCTCTCAGTAAAGTCAAAAAAACAGTGGAAGGCACCTCAGAAACCTGTGTAAACAACACACTCTCAGTACAGTCAGAAATATAGTGGGAGGGCCCTCGGAAGCCTGTGTGAACAACACCCTCTCAGTACAGTCAGAAAAACAGTGGAAGGCCCCTCAGAAGCCTGTGAAAACAACACCCTTTCAGTACAGTCAGAAATATAGTGGGAGGACCCACAGAAGCCTGTGTGAACAACAGCCGCTCAGTACAGTCAGAAATATAGAGGGAGGTCCCTCAGAAGCCTGTGTAAACAACACCCTTTCAGTACAGTAAGAAATATAGTGGGAGGTCCCTCAGAAGCCTGTGTAAACAACACCCTCTCAGTACAGTCAGAAATATAGTGGGAGGCCCCTCAGAAGCCTGTGTAAACAACAACCTCTCTGTATAGTCAGAAATATAATGGGAGGTCCCTCAGAAGCTTCTGTGAACAACACACTCTCAGTACAGTCAGAAATATACTGGGAGGTCCCTCAGAAGCCTGTGTAAACAACACCCTCTCAGTACAGTCAGAAATATAGTGGGAGGACCCTCAGAAGCCTGTGTGAACAACAGCCTCTCAGTACAGTGAGAAATATAGTGGGAGGTCCCTCAGAAGCATATGTAAACAAAACCCTCTCCGTACAGTCAGAAATATAGTGGGAGGTCCCTCAGAAGCCTGTGTAAACAAAACCCTCTCAGTACAGTAAGAAATATAGTGGGAGGTCCCTCAGAAGCCTGTGTGAATAACAGCCTCTCAGTACAGTCAGAAATATATTGGGAAGTCCCTCAGAAGCCTGTGTAAACAACACCATCTCAGTACAGTCAGATATAAAGTGGGAGGTCCCTCAGAAGCCTGTGTAAACAACACCATCTCAGTACAGTCAGAAATATAGTGGGATGTCCCTCAGAAGCCTGTGTAAACAACACCCTCTCAGTACAGTCAGAAATATAGTGGAAGGCCCCTCAGGTGCCTGAGTGAACAACAGCCTCTCAGTGGAGTCAGAAAAAGAGTGGAAGGCCCCTCAGAAGCCTATGTAAACAACACCCTCTCAGTACAGTCAGAAATATAGTGGGAGGTACCTCAGAAGCCTAAGTGAAAAACAACCTCTCAGTACACTCAGAAATATAGTGGGAGGTCCCTCAGAAGCCTGTGTGAACAACACCCTCTCAGTACAGACAGAAACACAGTGGAAGGCAGCTCAGAAGCCGGTGTGAACAACAACCTCTCAGTAAAGTCAAAAAAACATTGGAAGGCACCTCAGAAACCTATGTAAACAACACCCTCTCAGTACAGTCAGAAATATAGTGGGAGGGCCCTCAGAAGCCTGTGTGAACAACACGCTCTCAGTACAGTCAGAAAAACAGTGGAAAGCCCCTCAGAAGCGTGTGAAAACAACACCCTTTCAGTACAGTCAGAAATATAGTGGGAGGTCCCACAGAAGCCTGTGTGAACAACAGCCTCTCAGTACAGTCAGAAATATAGTGGGAGGTCCCTCAGAAGCCTGTGTAAACAACACCCTCTCAGTACAGTAAGAAATATAGTGGGAGGTCCCTCAGAAGCCTGTGTAAACAACAACCTCTCAGTACAGTCAGAAATATAGTGGGAGGCCCCTCAGAAGCCTGTGTAAACAACACCCTCTCAGTACAGTCAGAAATATAGTGGAAGGCCCCTCATAAGCCTGTGTGAACAACACCCTCTCAGTACAGTCAGAAACATAGTGGGAGGTCCCTCAGAAGCCTGTGTGAAAAACACCCTCTCAGTACAGTCAGAAATATAATGGGAGGTCCCTCAGAAGCCTGTGTTAACAACAACCTGTCTGTATAGTCAGAAATATAATGGGAGGTCCCTCAGAATCTTCTGTGAACAACGCACTCTCAGTACAGTCAGAAATATACTGGGAGGTCCCTCAGAAGCCTGTGTAAACAACACCCTCTAGGTACAGTCAGAAATAAAGTGGGAGGACCCTCAGAAGCCTGTGTGAACAACAGCCTCTCAGTACAGTGAGAAATATAGTGGGAGGTCCCTCAGAAGCATATGCAAACAAAACCCTCTCCGTACAGTCAGAAATATAGTGGGAGGTCCCTCAGAAGCCTGTGTAAACAAAACCCTCTCAGTACAGTAAGAAATATAGTGGGAGGTCCCTCAGAAGCCTGTGTGAATAACAGCCTCTCAGTACAGTCAGAAATATATTGGGAAGTCCCTCAGAAGCCTGTGTAAACAACACCATCTCAGAACAGTCAGAAATAAAGTGGGAGGTCCCTCAGAAGCCTGTGTAAACAACACCATCTCAGTACAGTCAGAAATATAGTGGGAGGCCCCTCAGAAGCCTGTGTAAACAACACCCTCTCAGTACAGTCAGAAATATAGTGGAAGGCCCCTCAGATGCCTGAGTGAACAAAAGCCTCTCAGTAGAGTCAGAAAAAGAGTGGAAGGCCCCTCAGAAGCCTATGTAAACAACACCCTCTCAGTACAGTCAGGAATATAGTGGGAGGTACCTCAGAAGCCTGTGTAAACAACACCCTCTCAGTACAGTCAGAAATATAGTGGAAGGCCCCTCAGATGCCTGAGTGAACAAAAGCCTCTCAGTAGAGTCAGAAAAAGAGTGGAAGGCCCCTCAGAAGCCTATGTAAACAACACCCTCTCAGTACAGTCAGAAATATAGTGGGAGGTACCTCAGAAGCCTAAGTGAAAAACAACCTCTCAGTACACTCAGAAATATAGTGGGAGGTCCCTCAGAAGCCTGTGTGAACAACACCCTCTCAGTACAGACAGAAACACAGTGGAAGGCAGCTCAGAAGCCGGTGTGAACAACAACCTCTCAGTAAAGTCAAAAAAACAGTGGAAGGCACCTCAGAAGACTGTGTAAACAACACCCTCTCAGTACAGTCAGAAGTATAGTGGGAGGCCAATCAGAAGCCTGTGTAATAAACAACCTCTCAGTACATTCAGTAACACAGTGGAAGGCCCCGCAGAAGCCTCTGTGAACAACAACCTCTCAGTACAGTCAGAAATATAGTGGAAGGCACCTCAGAAGCCTGTGTAAACAAGACACTCTCAGTACAGTCAGAAATATAGTGGGAGGTCCCTCAGACGCCTGTGTTAACAACACCCTCTCAGTACAGTCAGAAATATAGTGGGAGGTCCCTCAGAAGGCTGTGTGAACAACAGCCTCTCAGTACAGTCAGAAATATAGTGGGAGGTCCCTCAGAAGCCTGTGAAAACAAGACCCTCTCAGTACAGTCAGAAATATAGTGGGAGGGCCCTCAGAAGCCTGTGTGAACAACACGCTCTCAGTACATTCAGAAAAACAGTGGAAGGCCCCTCAGAAGCGTGTGAAAACAAAACCCTTTCAGTACAGTCAGAAATATAGCGGGAGGTCCCACAGAAGCCTGTGTGAACAACAGCCTCTCAGTACAGTCAGAAATATAGTGGGAGGTCCCTCAGAAGCCTGTGTAAACAACACCCTCTCAGTACAGTAAGAAATATAGTGGGAGGTCCCTCAGAAGCCTGTGTAAACAACAACCTCTCAGTACAGTCAGAAATATAGTGGGAGGCCCCTCAGAAGCCTGTGTAAACAACACCCTCTCAGTACAGTCAGAAATATAGTGGAAGGCCCCTCATAAGCCTGTGTGAACAACACCCTCTCAGTACAGTCAGAAACATAGTGGGAGGTCCCTCAGAAGCCTGTGTGAAAAACACCCTCTCAGTACAGTCAGAAATATAGTGGGAGGTCCCTCAGAAGCCTGTGTTAACAACAACCTGTCTGTATAGTCAGAAATATAATGGGAGGTCCCTCAGAAGCTTCTGTGAACAACACACTCTCAGTACAGTCAGAAATATACTGGGAGGTCCCTCAGAAGCCTGTGTAAACAACACCCTCTAGGTACAGTCAGAAATATAGTGGGAGGACCCTCAGAAGCCTGTGTGAACAACAGCCTCTCAGTACAGTGAGAAATATAGTGGGAGGTCCCTCAGAAGCATATGCAAACAAAACCCTCTCCGTACAGTCAGAAATATAGTGGGAGGTCCCTCAGAAGCCTGTGTAAACAAAACCCTCTCAGTACAGTAAGAAATATAGTGGGAGGTCCCTCAGAAGCCTGTGTGAATAACACCATCTCAGTACAGTCAGAAATAAAGTGGGAGGTCCCTGAGAAGCCTGTGTAAACAACACCATCTCAGTACAGTCAGAAATATACTGGGAGGTCCCTCAGAAGCCTGTGTAAACAACACCCTCTAGGTACAGTCAGAAATATAGTGGGAGGACCCTCAGAAGCCTGTGTGAACAACAGCCTCTCAGTACAGTCAGAAATATAGTGGGAGGTCCCTCAGAAGCCTGTGTAAACAACACCCTCTCAGTACAGTAAGAAATATAGTGGGAGGTCCCTCAGAAGCCTGTGTAAACAACAACCTCTCAGTACAGTCAGAAATATAGTGGGAGGCCCCTCAGAAGCCTGTGTAAACAACACCCTCTCAGTACAGTCAGAAATATAGTGGAAGGCCCCTCATAAGCCTGTGTGAACAACACCCTCTCAGTACAGTCAGAAACATAGTGGGAGGTCCCTCAGAAGCCTGTGTGAAAACAACACCCTCTCAGTACAGTCAGAAATATAGTGGGAGGTCCCTCAGAAGCCTGTGTTAACAACAACCTGTCTGTATAGTCAGAAATATAATGGGAGGTCCCTCAGAAGCTTCTGTGAACAACGCACTCTCAGTACAGTCAGAAATATACTGGGAGGTCCCTCAGAAGCCTGTGTAAACAACACCCTCTAGGTACAGTCAGAAATATAGTGGGAGGACCCTCAGAAGCCTGTGTGAACAACAGCCTCTCAGTACAGTGAGAAATATAGTGGGAGGTCCCTCAGAAGCATATGCAAACAAAACCCTCTCCGTACAGTCAGAAATATAGTGGGAGGTCCCTCAGAAGCCTGTGTAAACAAAACCCTCTCAGTACAGTAAGAAATATAGTGGGAGGTCCCTCAGAAGCCTGTGTGAATAACAGCCTCTCAGTACAGTCAGAAATATATTGGGAAGTCCCTCAGAAGCCTGTGTAAACAACACCATCTCAGTACAGTCAGAAATAAAGTGGGAGGTCCCTCAGAAGCCTGTGTAAACAACACCATCTCAGTACAGTCAGAAATATAGTGGGAGGCCCCTCAGAAGCCTGTGTAAACAACACCCTCTCAGTACAGTCAGAAATATAGTGGAAGGCCCCTCAGATGCCTGAGCGAACAAAAGCCTCTCAGTAGAGTCAGAAAAAGAGTGGAAGGCCCCTCAGAAGCCTATGTAAACAACACCCTCTCAGTACAGTCAGAAATATAGTGGGAGGTACCTCAGAAGCCTAAGTGAAAAACAACCTCTCAGTACACTCAGAAATATAGTGGGAGGCCCCTCAGAAGCCTGTGTAAACAACACCCTCTTAGTACAGTCAGGAATATAGTGGGAGGTACCTCAGAAGCCTGTGTAAACAACACCCTCTCAGTACAGTCAGAAGTATAGTGGGAGGCCAAGCAGAAGCCTGTGTAATAAACAACCTCTCAGTACATTCAGTAACACAGTGGAAGGCCCCGCAGAAGCCTCTGTGAACAACAACCTCTCAGTACAGTCAGAAATATAGTGGAAGGCACCTCAGAAGCCTGTGTAAACAAGACACTCTCAGTACAGTCAGAAATATAGTGGGAGGTCCCTCAGACGCCTGTGTTAACAACACCCTCTCAGTACAGTCAGAAATATAGTGGGAGGTCCCTCAGAAGGCTGTGTGAACAACACCCTCTCAGTACAGTCAGAAATATAGTGGGAGGTCCCTCAGAAGCCTGTGAAAACAAGACCCTCCTAGTACAGTCAGAAATATAGTGGGAGGGCCCTCAGAAGCCTGTGTGAACAACACGCTCTCAGTACAGTCAGAAAAACAGTGGAAGGCCCCTCAGAAGCGTGTGAAAACAACACCCTTTCAGTACAGTCAGAAATATAGTGGGAGGTCCCACAGAAGCCTGTGTGAACAACAGCCTCTCAGTACAGTCAGAAATATAGTGGGAGGTCCCTCAGAAGCCTGTGTAAACAACACCCTCTCAGTACAGTAAGAAATATAGTGGGAGGTCCCTCAGAAGCCTGTGTAAACAACAACCTCTCAGTACAGTCAGAAATATAGTGGGAGGCCCCTCAGAAGCCTGTGTAAACAACACCCTCTCAGTACAGTCAGAAATATAGTGGAAGGCCCCTCATAAGCCTTTGTGAACAACACCCTCTCAGTACAGTCAGAAACATAGTGGGAGGTCCCTCAGAAGCCTGTGTGAAAAACACCCTCTCAGTACAGTCAGAAATATAGTGGGAGGTCCCTCAGAAGCCTGTGTTAACAACAACCTGTCTGTATAGTCAGAAATATAATGGGAGGTCCCTCAGAAGCTTCTGTGAACAACACACTCTCAGTACAGTCAGAAATATACTGGGAGGTCCCTCAGAAGCCTGTGTAAACAACACCCTCTAGGTACAGTCAGAAATATAGTGGGAGGACCCTCAGAAGCCTGTGTGAACAACAGCCTCTCAGTACAGTGAGAAATATAGTGGGAGGTCCCTCAGAAGCATATGCAAACAAAACACTCTCCGTACAGTCAGAAATATAGTGGGAGGTCCCTCAGAAGCCTGTGTAAACAAAACCCTCTCATTACAGTCAGAAATATATTGGGAAGTCCCTCAGAAGCCTGTGTAAACAACACCATCTCTGTACAGTCAGAAATAAAGTGGGAGGTCCCTCAGAAGCCTGTGTAAACAACACCATCTCAGTACAGTCAGAAATATTATGGGAGGCCCCTCAGAAGCCTGTGTAAACAACACCCTCTCAGTACAGTCAGAAATATAGTGGAAGGCCCCTCAGATGCCTGAGTGAACAAAAGCCTCTCAGTAGAGTCAGAAAAAGAGTGGAAGGCCCCTCAGAAGCCTATGTAAACAGCACCCTCTCAGTACAGTCAGAAATATAGTGGGAGGTACCTCAGAAGCCTAAGTGAAAAACAACCTCTCAGTACACTCAGAAATATAGTGGGACGTCCCTCAGAAGCCTGTGTGAACAACACCCTCTCAGTACAGACAGAAACACAGTGGAAGGCAGCTCAGAAGCCGGTGTGAACAACAACCTCTCAGTAAAGTCAAAAAAACAGTGGAAGGCACCTCAGAAGACTGTGTAAACAACACCCTCTCAGTACAGTCAGAAGTATAGTGGGAGGCCAATCAGAAGCCTGTGTAATAAACAACCTCTCAGTACATTCAGTAACACAGTGGAAGGCCCCGCAGAAGCCTCTGTGAACAACAACCTCTCAGTACAGTCAGAAATATAGTGGAAGGCACCTCAGAAGCCTGTGTAAACAAGACACTCTCAGTACAGTCAGAAATATAGTGGGAGGTCCCTCAGACGCCTGTGTTAACAACACCCTCTCAGTACAGTCAGAAATATAGTGGGAGGTCCCTCAGAAGGCTGTGTGAACAACAGCCTCTCAGTACAGTCAGAAATATAGTGGGAGGTCCCTCAGAAGCCTGTGAAAACAACACCCTCTCAGTACAGTCAGAAATATAGTGGGAGGTCCCTCAGAAGCCTGTGTATACAACACCCTCTCAGTACAGTCAGAAATATAGTGGGAGGCCAATCAGAAGCCTGTGATATAAACAACCTCTCAGTACAGTCAGAAACACAGTGGAAGGCCCCGCAGAGGCCTCTGTGAACAACAACCTCTCAGCACAGTCAGAAATATAGTGGAAGGCACCTCAGAAGCCTGTGTAAACAAGACACTCTCAGTACAGTCAGAAATATAGTGGGAGGTCCCTCAGAAGCCTGTGTAAACAACAACCTCTCAGTAAGTCAGATATATGGTGGGAGGTCCCTCAGAAGACTGTGTAAACAACAGCCTCTCAGTATAGTCAGAAAAACAGTGGAAGGCCCCTCAGAAACCTTTGTAAACGACACACTCTCAGTACAGTCAGAAATATATTGGGAGGGCCCTCAGAAGCCTGTGTGAACAACACACTTTCAGTTCAGTCAGAAAAACAGTGGAAGGCCCCTCAGAAACCTGTGTAAACAACACCCTCTCAGTACAGTCAGAAACATAGTGGGAGGTCCCTCAGAAGCCTGTGCAAACAACACCCTCTCAGTAAAGTAAGAAATATAGTGGGAGGTCCCTCAGAAGCCTGTGTAAACAACAACCTCTCAGTAAGTCAGAAATATAGGGGAGGTCCCTCAGAAACTTGTGTAAACAACACCCTCTCAGTACAGTCAGAAATATAGTGGGAGGCCCCTCAGACGCCAGTGTAAACAAAACCCTCTCAGTACAGTCAGAAACATAGTGGGAGGTCCCTCAGAAGCCTGTGTAAACAGCACCCTCTCAGTACATAAGAAATATAGTGGGAGGTCCCTCAGAAGCCTGTGTGAACAACAGCCTCTCAGTACAGTCAGAAATATAGTGGAAGGTCCCTCAGAAGCCTGTGTAAACAACAACCTCTCAGTAAGTCAGAAATATAGTGGGAGGTCCCTCAGAAGACTGTGTAAACAACACCCTGTCAGTACAGTCAGAAGTATAGTGGG
This sequence comes from Isurus oxyrinchus, assembly GCA_026770705.1. Taxonomy (NCBI): domain Eukaryota; kingdom Metazoa; phylum Chordata; class Chondrichthyes; order Lamniformes; family Lamnidae; genus Isurus; species Isurus oxyrinchus. Next base: position 69,597 of record JANJGN010000956.1, on the reverse strand, counting down.
AGGCCAATCAGAAGCCTGTGTAATAAACTACCTGTCAGTACATTCAGAAACACAGTGGAAGGGCCCGCAGAAGCCTCTGTGAACAACAACCTCTCAGTACAGTCAGAAATATAGTGGAAGGCACCTCAGAAGCCTGAGTAAACAAGACACTCTCAGTACAGTCAGAAATATAGTGGGAGGTCCCTCAGACGCCTGTGTAAACAACACCCTCTCAGTACAGTCAGAAATATAGTGGGAAGTCCCTCAGAAGCCTGTGTGAACAACAGCATCTCAGTACAGTCAGAAATATAGTGGGAGGTCCCTCAGAAGCCTGTGTAAACAACAACCTCTCAGTACAGTCAGAAATATAGTGGAAGGCACCTCAGAAGCCTGTGTAAACAAGACACTCTCAGTACAGTCAGAAATATAGTGTGAAGTCCCTCAGAAGCCTGTGTAAACAACAACCTCTCAGTAAGTCAGAAATATAATGGGAGGTCCCTCAGAAGACTGTGTAAACAACAGCCTCTCAGTACAGTCAGAAAAACAGTGGAAGGCACCTCAGAAACCTGTGTAAACAACACACTCTCAGTACAGTCAGAAATATATTGGGAGGGCCCTCTGAAGCCTGTGTGAACAACACACTTTCAGTTCAGTCAGAAAAACAGTGGAAGGCCCCTCAGAAACCTGTGTAAACAACACCCTCTCAGTACAGTCAGAAATATATTGGTAGGACACTCAGAAGCCTTTGTGAACAACACCCTCTGAGTACAGTCAGAAACATAGTGGGATGTCCCTCAGAAGCCTGTGTAAACAACACCCTCTCTGTACAGTAAGAAATATAGTGGGAGGTCCCTCAGAAGCCTGTGTAAACAACAACCTCTCAGTAAGTCAGAAATATAGGGGAGGTCCCTCTGAAACTTTTGTAAACAACACCCTCTCAGTACAGTCAGAAATATAGTGGGAGGTCCCTCAGACGCCTCTGTAAACAAAACCCTCTCAGTACAGTCAGAAACATAGTGGGAGGTCCCTCAGAAGCCTGTGTAAACAACACCCTCTCAGTACATAAGAAATTTAGTGGGAGGTCCCTCAGAAGCCTGTGTGAACAACAGCCTCTCAGTACAGTCAGAAATATAGTGGGAGGTCCCTCAGAAGCCTGTGTAAACAACACCCTCTCAGTACAGTAAGAAATATCGCGGGAGGTCCCTCAGAAGCCTGTGTAAACAACACCCTCTCAGTACAGTCAGAAATATAGTGGGAGGCCCCTCAGAGGCCTGTGTAAACAACACCCTCTCAGTACAGTCAGAAATATAGTGGAAGGACCCTCATAAGCCTGTGTGAACAACACCCTCTCAAGTACAGTCAGAAATATCGTGGGAGGTCCCTCAGAAGCCTGTGTGAAAAACACCCTCTCAGTACAGTCAGAAATATAGTCGGAGGTCCCTCAGAAGCCTGTGTAAACAAAAACCCCTCTGTATAGTCAGAAATATAATGGGAGGTCCCTCAGACGCTTCTGTGAACGACACCCTCTCAGTACAGTCAGAAATATACTGGGAGGTCACTCAGAAGCCTCTGTAAACAACACCCTCTCAGTACATTGAGAAATATGGTGGGAGGTCCCTCAGAAGCATAAGCAAACAACACCCTCTCCGCACAGTCAGAAATATAGTGGGAGGTCCCTCAGAAGCCTGTGTGAATAACAGCCTCTCAGTACAGTCAGAAATATAGTGGGAAGTCCCTCCGAAGCTGTGTAAACAACACCATCTCAGTACAGTCGGAAATAAAGTGGGAGGTCCCTCAGAAGCCTGTGTAAACAACACCCTTTCAGTACAGTCAGAGATATAGAGGGAGGCCCCTCTGAAGCCTGTGTAAACAACACCCTCTCAGTATAGTCAGAAATATAGTGGAAGGCCCCTCAGATACCTGTGTGAACAACACCCTCTCAGTACAGTCAGAAATAGAGTGGGAGGTCCCTCAGGAGCCTGTTTGAACAACACCCTCTCAGTACAGTCAGAAATATAGTGTGAGGTCCCTCAGAAGCCTGTGTGAACAACAGTCTCTCAGTACAGTCAGAAATATAGAGGGAGGCCACTCAGAAGCCTGTGTAAACAACACCCTCTCAGGACAGCAAGAAATATAGTGGGAGGTCCCTCAGAAGCCTGTGTAAACAACACCCTCTCAGTACAGTCAGGAATATAGTGGGAGGCCCCTTAGAAGCTTGCGTAAACAAGACGCTCTCAGTACAGTCAGAAATATAGAGGAAGTCCCCTCATAAGCCTGTGGGAACAACACACTCTCAGTACAGTCAGAAATATAGTGGGAGGTCCCTCAGAAGCCTGTGTGAAAAACACCCTCTCAGTACAGTCAGAAATATAGTCGGAGCTCCCTCAGAAGGCTGTGTAAACAACAATCTCTCTGTACAGTCAGAAATATAATGGGAGGTCCCTCAAAAGCTTGTGTGAACAACACCCTCTCAGTACAGTCAGAAATATACTGGGAGGTCCCTCAGAAGCCTGTGCAAACAACACCCTCTGAGTACAGTCCGAAACACTGTGGAAGGCCCCTGAGAAGTCTGTGGAAACAACACCCTCTGAGTACAGTCAGAAAAACAGCGGAAGGCCCCTCAGAAGCCTTTGTAAACAACACCCTCTCAGTACAGTCAGAAATATAGTGGGAGGACCCTCAGAAGCCACTGTGTACAACAGCCTGTCAGTACAGTCAGAAATATAGTGGGAGGTCCCTCAGAAGCCTGTGTAAACAACACCCTCTCAGTACAGTCAGAAATATAGTGGGAGGACCCTCAGAAGCCTGTGTAAACAATACCCTCTCAGTACATTCAGAAATATAGTGGGAGGACCCTCAGAAGCCAGTGTGAACAACAGCCTCTCAGTACATTGTAGAAATATAGGGGGAGGTCCCTCAGAAGCCTATGCAAACAACACCCTTCCCGGACAGTCAGAAATATAGTGGGAGGTCCCTCAGAAGCCTGTGTAAATAGCACACTCTCAGTACAGTCAGAAATATAGTGGGAGGCCTCTCAGAAGTCTGTGTAAACAACACCCTCTCAGTACAGTCAGAAATATAGTGGGAGGACCATCAGAAGCCTCTGTAAACAACACCCTCTCAGTACAGTCAGAAATATTGTGGGAGGCCGCTCAGAAGCCTGTGTAAACAACACCCTCTCAGTAGAGACAGAAAAACAGTGGAAGGTCGCTGAGAAGCCAGTGTGAACAACACCCTCTCAGTAAAGTCAGAAAAACAGTGGAAGGCCCCTCAGGAACCTATGTAAACAACACCCTCTCAGTACAGTCAGAAATATATTGGGAGGGCCCTCAGAAGCCTGTGTGAACAACACACTCTCAGTTCAGTCAGAAAAACAGTGGAAGGCCCCTCAGAAACCTGTGTAAACAACACCCTCTCAGTACAGTCAGAAATATATTGGGAGGTCCCTCAGAAGCCTGTGTGAACAACATACTCTCAGTACAGTCAGACATATAGTGGGAGGTCCCTCAGAAGCCTGTGTAAACAACACCCTCTCAGTACAGTCAGAAATATAGTGGGAGGACCCTCAGAAGCCTGTGTAAACAATACCCTCTCAGTACATTCAGAAATATAGTGGGAGGACCCTCAGAAGCCAATGTGAACAACAGCCTCTCAGTACATTGTAGAAATATAGGGGGAGGTCCCTCAGAAGCCTATGCAAACAACACCCTTCCCGGACAGTCAGAAATATAGTGGGAGGTCCCTCAGAAGCCTGTGTAAATAGCACACTCTCAGTACAGTCAGAAATATAGTGGGAGGCCTCTCAGAAGTCTGTGTAAACAACACCCTCTCAGTACAGTCAGAAATATAGTGGGAGGACCATCAGAAGCCTCTGTAAACAACACCCTCTCAGTACAGTCAGAAATATTGTGGGAGGCCGCTCAGAAGCCTGTGTAAACAACACCCTCTCAGTAGAGACAGAAAAACAGTGGAAGGTCGCTGAGAAGCCAGTGTGAACAACACCCTCTCAGTAAAGTCAGAAAAACAGTGGAAGGCCCCTCAGAAACCTATGTAAACAACACCCTCTCAGTACAGTCGGAAATATATTGGGAGGGCCCTCAGAAGCCTGTGTGAACAACACACTCTCAGTTCAGTCAGAAAAACAGTGGAAGGCCCCTCAGAAACCTGTGTAAACAACACCCTCTCAGTACAGTCAGAAATATATTGGGAGGTCCCTCAGAAGCCTGTGTGAACAACATACTCTCAGTACCGTCAGACATATAGTGGGAGGTCCCTCAGAAGCCTGTGTAAACATCACCCTCTCAGTACAGTAAGAAATATAGCGGGAGGTCCCTCAGAAGCCTGTGTAAACAACACCCTCTCAGTACAGTCTGAAATATAGTGGGAGGCCCCTCAGAGGCCTGTGTAAACAATACCCTCTCAGTACAGTCAGAAATATAGTGGAAGGACCCTCATAAGCCTGTGTGAACAACACCCTCTCAGTACAGTAAGAAATATAGTGGGAGGTCCCTCAGAAGCTTGTGTGAAAAACACCCTCTCAGTACAGTCAGAAATATAGTCGGAGGTCCCTCAGAAGCCTGTGTAAACAACAACCTCTCTGTATGGTCAGAAATATAATGGGAGGTCCCTCAGAAGCATCTGTGAACAACACCCTCTCAGTACAGTCAGAAATATAGTGGAAGGCATCTCAGAAGCCTGAGTAAACAAGACACTCTCAGTACAGTCAGAAATATAGTGGGAGGTTCCTCAGACGCCTGTGTAAACAACACCCTCTCAGTACAGTCAGAAATATAGTGGGAGGTCCCTCAGAAGCCTGTGTGAACAACAGCCTCTCAGTACAGTCAGAAATATAGTGGGAGGTCCCTCAGAAGCCACTGTGTAAACAAGACACTCTAAGTACAGTCAGAAATACAGAGGGAGGCCCCTCAGAAGCCTGTGTAAACAATACCCTCTCAGTACAGACAGAAACACAGTGGAAGGTCGTTCAGAAGCCGGTGTGAACAACACGCTCTCAGTAAAGTCAGAAAAACAGTGGAAGGCCCCTCAGAAACCTGTGTAAACAACACCCTCTCAGTACAGTCAGAAATATATTGGGAGGGCCCTCAGAAGCCTGTGTGAACAACACACTCTCAGTACAGTCAGAAAACAGTGGAAGGCCCCTCAGAAACCTGTGTAAACAAAACCCTCTCAGTACAGTCAGAAATATATTGGGAGGTCCCTCAGAAGCCTTTGTGAACAACAGCCTTTGAGTACAGTCAGAAATATAGTGGGAGGTCCCTCAGAAGCCTGTGTAAACAACACCCTCTCAGTACAGTAAGAAATATCGCGGGAGGTCCCTCAGAAGCCTGTGTAAACAACACCCTCTCAGTACAGTCAGAAATATAGTGGGAGGCCCCTCAGAGGCCTGTGTAAACAACACCCTCTCAGTACAGTCAGAAATATAGTGGAAGGACCCTCATAAGCCTGTGTGAACAACACCCTCTCAAGTACAGTCAGAAATATCGTGGGAGGTCCCTCAGAAGCCTGTGTGAAAAACACCCTCTCAGTTCAGTCAGAAATATAGTCGGAGGTCCCTCAGAAGCCTGTGTAAACAACACCATCTCAGTACAGTCAGAAATATTATGGGAGGCCCCTCAGAAGCCTGTGTAAACAACACCCTCTCAGTACAGTCAGAAATATAGTGGAAGGCCCCTCAGATGCCTGAGTGAACAAAAGCCTCTCAGTAGAGTCAGAAAAAGAGTGGAAGGCCCCTCAGAAGCCTATGTAAACAGCACCCTCTCAGTACAGTCAGAAATATAGTGGGAGGTACCTCAGAAGCCTAAGTGAAAAACAACCTCTCAGTACACTCAGAAATATAGTGGGACGTCCCTCAGAAGCCTGTGTGAACAACACCCTCTCAGTACAGACAGAAACACAGTGGAAGGCAGCTCAGAAGCCGGTGTGAACAACAACCTCTCAGTAAAGTCAAAAAAACAGTGGAAGGCACCTCAGAAGACTGTGTAAACAACACCCTCTCAGTACAGTCAGAAGTATAGTGGGAGGCCAATCAGAAGCCTGTGTAATAAACAACCTCTCAGTACATTCAGTAACACAGTGGAAGGCCCCGCAGAAGCCTCTGTGAACAACAACCTCTCAGTACAGTCAGAAATATAGTGGAAGGCACCTCAGAAGCCTGTGTAAACAAGACACTCTCAGTACAGTCAGAAATATAGTGGGAGGTCCCTCAGACGCCTGTGTTAACAACACCCTCTCAGTACAGTCAGAAATATAGTGGGAGGTCCCTCAGAAGGCTGTGTGAACAACAGCCTCTCAGTACAGTCAGAAATATAGTGGGAGGTCCCTCAGAAGCCTGTGAAAACAACACCCTCTCAGTACAGTCAGAAATATAGTGGGAGGTCCCTCAGAAGCCTGTGTATACAACACCCTCTCAGTACAGTCAGAAATATAGTGGGAGGCCAATCAGAAGCCTGTGATATAAACAACCTCTCAGTACAGTCAGAAACACAGTGGAAGGCCCCGCAGAGGCCTCTGTGAACAACAACCTCTCAGCACAGTCAGAAATATAGTGGAAGGCACCTCAGAAGCCTGTGTAAACAAGACACTCTCAGTACAGTCAGAAATATAGTGGGAGGTCCCTCAGAAGCCTGTGTAAACAACAACCTCTCAGTAAGTCAGATATATGGTGGGAGGTCCCTCAGAAGACTGTGTAAACAACAGCCTCTCAGTATAGTCAGAAAAACAGTGGAAGGCCCCTCAGAAACCTTTGTAAACGACACACTCTCAGTACAGTCAGAAATATATTGGGAGGGCCCTCAGAAGCCTGTGTGAACAACACACTTTCAGTTCAGTCAGAAAAACAGTGGAAGGCCCCTCAGAAACCTGTGTAAACAACACCCTCTCAGTACAGTCAGAAACATAGTGGGAGGTCCCTCAGAAGCCTGTGCAAACAACACCCTCTCAGTACAGTAAGAAATATAGTGGGAGGTCCCTCAGAAGCCTGTGTAAACAACAACCTCTCAGTAAGTCAGAAATATAGGGGAGGTCCCTCAGAAACTTGTGTAAACAACACCCTCTCAGTACAGTCAGAAATATAGTGGGAGGCCCCTCAGACGCCAGTGTAAACAAAACCCTCTCAGTACAGTCAGAAACATAGTGGGAGGTCCCTCAGAAGCCTGTGTAAACAGCACCCTCTCAGTACATAAGAAATATAGTGGGAGGTCCCTCAGAAGCCTGTGTGAACAACAGCCTCTCAGTACAGTCAGAAATATAGTGGAAGGTCCCTCAGAAGCCTGTGTAAACAACAACCTCTCAGTAAGTCAGAAATATAGTGGGAGGTCCCTCAGAAGACTGTGTAAACAACACCCTGTCAGTACAGTCAGAAGTATAGTGGGAGGCCAATCAGAAGCCTGTGTAATAAACTACCTGTCAGTACATTCAGAAACACAGTGGAAGGGCCCGCAGAAGCCTCTGTGAACAACAACCTCTCAGTACAGTCAGAAATATAGTGGAAGGCACCTCAGAAGCCTGAGTAAACAAGACACTCTCAGTACAGTCAGAAATATAGTGGGAGGTCCCTCAGACGCCTGTGTAAACAACACCCTCTCAGTACAGTCAGAAATATAGTGGGAAGTCCCTCAGAAGCCTGTGTGAACAACAGCATCTCAGTACAGTCAGAAATATAGTGGGAGGTCCCTCAGAAGCCTGTGTAAACAACAACCTCTCAGTACAGTCAGAAATATAGTGGAAGGCACCTCAGAAGCCTGTGTAAACAAGACACTCTCAGTACAGTCAGAAATATAGTGTGAAGTCCCTCAGAAGCCTGTGTAAACAACAACCTCTCAGTAAGTCAGAAATATAGTGGGAGGTCCCTCAGAAGACTGTGTAAACAACAGCCTCTCAGTACAGTCAGAAAAACAGTGGAAGGCACCTCAGAAACCTGTGTAAACAACACACTCTCAGTACAGTCAGAAATATATTGGGAGGGCCCTCTGAAGCCTGTGTGAACAACACACTTTCAGTTCAGTCAGAAAAACAGTGGAAGGCCCCTCAGAAACCTGTGTAAACAACACCCTCTCAGTACAGTCAGAAATATATTGGTAGGACACTCAGAAGCCTTTGTGAACAACACCCTCTGAGTACAGTCAGAAACATAGTGGGATGTCCCTCAGAAGCCTGTGTAAACAACACCCTCTCTGTACAGTAAGAAATATAGTGGGAGGTCCCTCAGAAGCCTGTGTAAACAACAACCTCTCAGTAAGTCAGAAATATAGGGGAGGTCCCTCTGAAACTTTTGTAAACAACACCCTCTCAGTACAGTCAGAAATATAGTGGGAGGTCCCTCAGACGCCTCTGTAAACAAAACCCTCTCAGTACAGTCAGAAACATAGTGGGAGGTCCCTCAGAAGCCTGTGTAAACAACACCCTCTCAGTACATAAGAAATTTAGTGGGAGGTCCCTCAGAAGCCTGTGTGAACAACAGCCTCTCAGTACAGTCAGAAATATAGTGGGAGGTCCCTCAGAAGCCTGTGTAAACAACACCCTCTCAGTACAGTAAGAAATATCGCGGGAGGTCCCTCAGAAGCCTGTGTAAACAACACCCTCTCAGTACAGTCAGAAATATAGTGGGAGGCCCCTCAGAGGCCTGTGTAAACAACACCCTCTCAGTACAGTCAGAAATATAGTGGAAGGACCCTCATAAGCCTGTGTGAACAACACCCTCTCAAGTACAGTCAGAAATATCGTGGGAGGTCCCTCAGAAGCCTGTGTGAAAAACAACCTCTCAGTACAGTCAGAAATATAGTGGAAGGACCCTCATAAGCCTGTGTGAACAACACCCTCTCAAGTACAGTCAGAAATATCGTGGGAGGTCCCTCAGAAGCCTGTGTGAAAAACACCCTCTCAGTTCAGTCAGAAATATAGTCGGAGGTCCCTCAGAAGCCTGTGTAAACAACACCATCTCAGTACAGTCAGAAATATTATGGGAGGCCCCTCAGAAGCCTGTGTAAACAACACCCTCTCAGTACAGTCAGAAATATAGTGGAAGGCCCCTCAGATGCCTGAGTGAACAAAAGCCTCTCAGTAGAGTCAGAAAAAGAGTGGAAGGCCCCTCAGAAGCCTATGTAAACAGCACCCTCTCAGTACAGTCAGAAATATAGTGGGAGGTACCTCAGAAGCCTAAGTGAAAAACAACCTCTCAGTACACTCAGAAATATAGTGGGACGTCCCTCAGAAGCCTGTGTGAACAACACCCTCTCAGTACAGACAGAAACACAGTGGAAGGCAGCTCAGAAGCCGGTGTGAACAACAACCTCTCAGTAAAGTCAAAAAAACAGTGGAAGGCACCTCAGAAGACTGTGTAAACAACACCCTCTCAGTACAGTCAGAAGTATAGTGGGAGGCCAATCAGAAGCCTGTGTAATAAACAACCTCTCAGTACATTCAGTAACACAGTGGAAGGCCCCGCAGAAGCCTCTGTGAACAACAACCTCTCAGTACAGTCAGAAATATAGTGGAAGGCACCTCAGAAGCCTGTGTAAACAAGACACTCTCAGTACAGTCAGAAATATAGTGGGAGGTCCCTCAGACGCCTGTGTTAACAACACCCTCTCAGTACAGTCAGAAATATAGTGGGAGGTCCCTCAGAAGGCTGTGTGAACAACAGCCTCTCAGTACAGTCAGAAATATAGTGGGAGGTCCCTCAGAAGCCTGTGAAAACAACACCCTCTCAGTACAGTCAGAAATATAGTGGGAGGTCCCTCAGAAGCCTGTGTATACAACACCCTCTCAGTACAGTCAGAAATATAGTGGGAGGCCAATCAGAAGCCTGTGATATAAACAACCTCTCAGTACAGTCAGAAACACAGTGGAAGGCCCCGCAGAGGCCTCTGTGAACAACAACCTCTCAGCACAGTCAGAAATATAGTGGAAGGCACCTCAGAAGCCTGTGTAAACAAGACACTCTCAGTACAGTCAGAAATATAGTGGGAGGTCCCTCAGAAGCCTGTGTAAACAACAACCTCTCAGTAAGTCAGATATATGGTGGGAGGTCCCTCAGAAGACTGTGTAAACAACAGCCTCTCAGTATAGTCAGAAAAACAGTGGAAGGCCCCTCAGAAACCTTTGTAAACGACACACTCTCAGTACAGTCAGAAATATATTGGGAGGGCCCTCAGAAGCCTGTGTGAACAACACACTTTCAGTTCAGTCAGAAAAACAGTGGAAGGCCCCTCAGAAACCTGTGTAAACAACACCCTCTCAGTACAGTCAGAAACATAGTGGGAGGTCCCTCAGAAGCCTGTGCAAACAACACCCTCTCAGTACAGTAAGAAATATAGTGGGAGGTCCCTCAGAAGCCTGTGTAAACAACAACCTCTCAGTAAGTCAGAAATATAGGGGAGGTCCCTCAGAAACTTGTGTAAACAACACCCTCTCAGTACAGTCAGAAATATAGTGGGAGGCCCCTCAGACGCCAGTGTAAACAAAACCCTCTCAGTACAGTCAGAAACATAGTGGGAGGTCCCTCAGAAGCCTGTGTAAACAGCACCCTCTCAGTACATAAGAAATATAGTGGGAGGTCCCTCAGAAGCCTGTGTGAACAACAGCCTCTCAGTACAGTCAGAAATATAGTGGAAGGTCCCTCAGAAGCCTGTGTAAACAACAACCTCTCAGTAAGTCAGAAATATAGTGGGAGGTCCCTCAGAAGACTGTGTAAACAACACCCTGTCAGTACAGTCAGAAGTATAGTGGGAGGCCAATCAGAAGCCTGTGTAATAAACTACCTGTCAGTACATTCAGAAACACAGTGGAAGGGCCCGCAGAAGCCTCTGTGAACAACAACCTCTCAGTACAGTCAGAAATATAGTGGAAGGCACCTCAGAAGCCTGAGTAAACAAGACACTCTCAGTACAGTCAGAAATATAGTGGGAGGTCCCTCAGACGCCTGTGTAAACAACACCCTCTCAGTACAGTCAGAAATATAGTGGGAAGTCCCTCAGAAGCCTGTGTGAACAACAGCATCTCAGTACAGTCAGAAATATAGTGGGAGGTCCCTCAGAAGCCTGTGTAAACAACAACCTCTCAGTACAGTCAGAAATATAGTGGAAGGCACCTCAGAAGCCTGTGTAAACAAGACACTCTCAGTACAGTCAGAAATATAGTGTGAAGTCCCTCAGAAGCCTGTGTAAACAACAACCTCTCAGTAAGTCAGAAATATAGTGGGAGGTCCCTCAGAAGACTGTGTAAACAACAGCCTCTCAGTACAGTCAGAAAAACAGTGGAAGGCACCTCAGAAACCTGTGTAAACAACACACTCTCAGTACAGTCAGAAATATATTGGGAGGGCCCTCTGAAGCCTGTGTGAACAACACACTTTCAGTTCAGTCAGAAAAACAGTGGAAGGCCCCTCAGAAACCTGTGTAAACAACACCCTCTCAGTACAGTCAGAAATATATTGGTAGGACACTCAGAAGCCTTTGTGAACAACACCCTCTGAGTACAGTCAGAAACATAGTGGGATGTCCCTCAGAAGCCTGTGTAAACAACACCCTCTCTGTACAGTAAGAAATATAGTGGGAGGTCCCTCAGAAGCCTGTGTAAACAACAACCTCTCAGTAAGTCAGAAATATAGGGGAGGTCCCTCTGAAACTTTTGTAAACAACACCCTCTCAGTACAGTCAGAAATATAGTGGGAGGTCCCTCAGACGCCTCTGTAAACAAAACCCTCTCAGTACAGTCAGAAACATAGTGGGAGGTCCCTCAGAAGCCTGTGTAAACAACACCCTCTCAGTACATAAGAAATTTAGTGGGAGGTCCCTCAGAAGCCTGTGTGAACAACAGCCTCTCAGTACAGTCAGAAATATAGTGGGAGGTCCCTCAGAAGCCTGTGTAAACAACACCCTCTCAGTACAGTAAGAAATATCGCGGGAGGTCCCTCAGAAGCCTGTGTAAACAACACCCTCTCAGTACAGTCAGAAATATAGTGGGAGGCCCCTCAGAGGCCTGTGTAAACAACACCCTCTCAGTACAGTCAGAAATATAGTGGAAGGACCCTCATAAGCCTGTGTGAACAACACCCTCTCAAGTACAGTCAGAAATATCGTGGGAGGTCCCTCAGAAGCCTGTGTGAAAAACACCCTCTCAGTACAGTCAGAAATATAGTCGGAGGTCCCTCAGAAGCCTGTGTAAACAAAAACCCCTCTGTATAGTCAGAAATATAATGGGAGGTCCCTCAGACGCTTCTGTGAACGACACCCTCTCAGTACAGTCAGAAATATACTGGGAGGTCACTCAGAAGCCTCTGTAAACAACACCCTCTCAGTACATTGAGAAATATGGTGGGAGGTCCCTCAGAAGCATAAGCAAACAACACCCTCTCCGCACAGTCAGAAATATAGTGGGAGGTCCCTCAGAAGCCTGTGTGAATAACAGCCTCTCAGTACAGTCAGAAATATAGTGGGAAGTCCCTCCGAAGCTGTGTAAACAACACCATCTCAGTACAGTCAGAAATATAGTGGAAGGCCCCTCATAAGCTTGTGTGAACAACACCCTCTCAGTACAGTCAGAAACATAGTGGGAGGTCCCTCAGAAGCCTGTGTGAAAAACACCCTCTCAGTACAGTCAGAAATATAGTGGGAGGTCCCTCAGAAGCCTGTGTTAACAACAACCTGTCTGTATAGTCAGAAATATAATGGGAGGTCCCTCAGAAGCTTCTGTGAACAACACACTCTCAGTACAGTCAGAAATATACTGGGAGGTCCCTCAGAAGCCTGTGTAAACAACACCCTCTAGGTACAGTCAGAAATATAGTGGGAGGACCCTCAGAAGCCTGTGTGAACAACAGCCTCTCAGTACAGTGAGAAATATAGTGGGAGGTCCCTCAGAAGCATATGCAAACAAAACCCTCTCCGTACAGTCAGAAATATAGTGGGAGGTCCCTCAGAAGCCTGTGTAAACAAAACCCTCTCAGTACAGTCAGAAATATATTGGGAAGTCCCTCAGAAGCCTGTGTAAACAACACCATCTCTGTACAGTCAGAAATAAAGTGGGAGGTCCCTCAGAAGCCTGTGTAAACAACACCATCTCAGTACAGTCAGAAATATTATGGGAGGCCCCTCAGAAGCCTGTGTAAACAACACCCTCTCAGTACAGTCAGAAATATAGTGGAAGGCCCCTCAGATGCCTGAGTGAACAAAAGCCTCTCAGTAGAGTCAGAAAAAGAGTGGAAGGCCCCTCAGAAGCCTATGTAAACAGCACCCTCTCAGTACAGTCAGAAATATAGTGGGAGGTACCTCAGAAGCCTAAGTGAAAAACAACCTCTCAGTACACTCAGAAATATAGTGGGACGTCCCTCAGAAGCCTGTGTGAACAACACCCTCTCAGTACAGACAGAAACACAGTGGAAGGCAGCTCAGAAGCCGGTGTGAACAACAACCTCTCAGTAAAGTCAAAAAAACAGTGGAAGGCACCTCAGAAGACTGTGTAAACAACACCCTCTCAGTACAGTCAGAAGTATAGTGGGAGGCCAATCAGAAGCCTGTGTAATAAACAACCTCTCAGTACATTCAGTAACACAGTGGAAGGCCCCGCAGAAGCCTCTGTGAACAACAACCTCTCAGTACAGTCAGAAATATAGTGGAAGGCACCTCAGAAGCCTGTGTAAACAAGACACTCTCAGTACAGTCAGAAATATAGTGGGAGGTCCCTCAGACGCCTGTGTTAACAACACCCTCTCAGTACAGTCAGAAATATAGTGGGAGGTCCCTCAGAAGGCTGTGTGAACAACAGCCTCTCAGTACAGTCAGAAATATAGTGGGAGGTCCCTCAGAAGCCTGTGAAAACAACACCCTCTCAGTACAGTCAGAAATATAGTGGGAGGTCCCTCAGAAGCCTGTGTATACAACACCCTCTCAGTACAGTCAGAAATATAGTGGGAGGCCAATCAGAAGCCTGTGATATAAACAACCTCTCAGTACAGTCAGAAACACAGTGGAAGGCCCCGCAGAGGCCTCTGTGAACAACAACCTCTCAGCACAGTCAGAAATATAGTGGAAGGCACCTCAGAAGCCTGTGTAAACAAGACACTCTCAGTACAGTCAGAAATATAGTGGGAGGTCCCTCAGAAGCCTGTGTAAACAACAACCTCTCAGTAAGTCAGATATATGGTGGGAGGTCCCTCAGAAGACTGTGTAAACAACAGCCTCTCAGTATAGTCAGAAAAACAGTGGAAGGCCCCTCAGAAACCTTTGTAAACGACACACTCTCAGTACAGTCAGAAATATATTGGGAGGGCCCTCAGAAGCCTGTGTGAACAACACACTTTCAGTTCAGTCAGAAAAACAGTGGAAGGCCCCTCAGAAACCTGTGTAAACAACACCCTCTCAGTACAGTCAGAAACATAGTGGGAGGTCCCTCAGAAGCCTGTGCAAACAACACCCTCTCAGTACAGTAAGAAATATAGTGGGAGGTCCCTCAGAAGCCTGTGTAAACAACAACCTCTCAGTAAGTCAGAAATATAGGGGAGGTCCCTCAGAAACTTGTGTAAACAACACCCTCTCAGTACAGTCAGAAATATAGTGGGAGGCCCCTCAGACGCCAGTGTAAACAAAACCCTCTCAGTACAGTCAGAAACATAGTGGGAGGTCCCTCAGAAGCCTGTGTAAACAGCACCCTCTCAGTACATAAGAAATATAGTGGGAGGTCCCTCAGAAGCCTGTGTGAACAACAGCCTCTCAGTACAGTCAGAAATATAGTGGAAGGTCCCTCAGAAGCCTGTGTAAACAACAACCTCTCAGTAAGTCAGAAATATAGTGGGAGGTCCCTCAGAAGACTGTGTAAACAACACCCTGTCAGTACAGTCAGAAGTATAGTGGGAGGCCAATCAGAAGCCTGTGTAATAAACTACCTGTCAGTACATTCAGAAACACAGTGGAAGGGCCCGCAGAAGCCTCTGTGAACAACAACCTCTCAGTACAGTCAGAAATATAGTGGAAGGCACCTCAGAAGCCTGAGTAAACAAGACACTCTCAGTACAGTCAGAAATATAGTGGGAGGTCCCTCAGACGCCTGTGTAAACAACACCCTCTCAGTACAGTCAGAAATATAGTGGGAAGTCCCTCAGAAGCCTGTGTGAACAACAGCATCTCAGTACAGTCAGAAATATAGTGGGAGGTCCCTCAGAAGCCTGTGTAAACAACAACCTCTCAGTACAGTCAGAAATATAGTGGAAGGCACCTCAGAAGCCTGTGTAAACAAGACACTCTCAGTACAGTCAGAAATATAGTGTGAAGTCCCTCAGAAGCCTGTGTAAACAACAACCTCTCAGTAAGTCAGAAATATAGTGGGAGGTCCCTCAGAAGACTGTGTAAACAACAGCCTCTCAGTACAGTCAGAAAAACAGTGGAAGGCACCTCAGAAACCTGTGTAAACAACACACTCTCAGTACAGTCAGAAATATATTGGGAGGGCCCTCTGAAGCCTGTGTGAACAACACACTTTCAGTTCAGTCAGAAAAACAGTGGAAGGCCCCTCAGAAACCTGTGTAAACAACACCCTCTCAGTACAGTCAGAAATATATTGGTAGGACACTCAGAAGCCTTTGTGAACAACACCCTCTGAGTACAGTCAGAAACATAGTGGGATGTCCCTCAGAAGCCTGTGTAAACAACACCCTCTCTGTACAGTAAGAAATATAGTGGGAGGTCCCTCAGAAGCCTGTGTAAACAACAACCTCTCAGTAAGTCAGAAATATAGGGGAGGTCCCTCTGAAACGTTTGTAAACAACACCCTCTCAGTACAGTCAGAAATATAGTGGGAGGTCCCTCAGACGCCTCTGTAAACAAAACCCTCTCAGTACAGTCAGAAACATAGTGGGAGGTCCCTCAGAAGCCTGTGTAAACAACACCCTCTCAGTACATAAGAAATTTAGTGGGAGGTCCCTCAGAAGCCTGTGTGAACAACAGCCTCTCAGTACAGTCAGAAATATAGTGGGAGGTCCCTCAGAAGCCTGTGTAAACAACACCCTCTCAGTACAGTAAGAAATATCGCGGGAGGTCCCTCAGAAGCCTGTGTAAACAACACCCTCTCAGTACAGTCAGAAATATAGTGGGAGGCCCCTCAGAGGCCTGTGTAAACAACACCCTCTCAGTACAGTCAGAAATATAGTGGAAGGACCCTCATAAGCCTGTGTGAACAACACCCTCTCAAGTACAGTCAGAAATATCGTGGGAGGTCCCTCAGAAGCCTGTGTGAAAAACACCCTCTCAGTACAGTCAGAAATATAGTCGGAGGTCCCTCAGAAGCCTGTGTAAACAAAAACCCCTCTGTATAGTCAGAAATATAATGGGAGGTCCCTCAGACGCTTCTGTGAACGACACCCTCTCAGTACAGTCAGAAATATACTGGGAGGTCACTCAGAAGCCTCTGTAAACAACACCCTCTCAGTACATTGAGAAATATGGTGGGAGGTCCCTCAGAAGCATAAGCAAACAACACCCTCTCCGCACAGTCAGAAATATAGTGGGAGGTCCCTCAGAAGCCTGTGTGAATAACAGCCTCTCAGTACAGTCAGAAATATAGTGGGAAGTCCCTCCGAAGCTGTGTAAACAACACCATCTCAGTACAGTCGGAAATAAAGTGGGAGGTCCCTCAGAAGCCTGTGTAAACAACACCCTTTCAGTACAGTCAGAGATATAGAGGGAGGCCCCTCTGAAGCCTGTGTAAACAACACCCTCTCAGTATAGTCAGAAATATAGTGGAAGGCCCCTCAGATGCCTGTGTGAACAACACCCTCTCAGTACAGTCAGAAATAGAGTGGGAGGTCCCTCAGGAGCCTGTTTGAACAACACCCTCTCAGTACAGTCAGAAATATAGTGTGAGGTCCCTCAGAAGCCTGTGTGAACAACAGTCTCTCAGTACAGTCAGAAATATAGAGGGAGGCCACTCAGAAGCCTGTGTAAACAACACCCTCTCAGGACAGCAAGAAATATAGTGGGAGGTCCCTCAGAAGCCTGTGTAAACAACACCCTCTCAGTACAGTCAGGAATATAGTGGGAGGCCCCTTAGAAGCTTGCGTAAACAAGACGCTCTCAGTACAGTCAGAAATATAGAGGAAGTCCCCTCATAAGCCTGTGGGAACAACACACTCTCAGTACAGTCAGAAATATAGTGGGAGGTCCCTCAGAAGCCTGTGTGAAAAACAACCTCTCAGTACAGTCAGAAATATAGTCGGAGCTCCCTCAGAAGGCTGTGTAAACAACAATCTCTCTGTACAGTCAGAAATATAATGGGAGGTCCCTCAAAAGCTTGTGTGAACAACACCCTCTCAGTACAGTCAGAAATATACTGGGAGGTCCCTCAGAAGCCTGTGCAAACAACACCCTCTGAGTACAGTCCGAAACACTGTGGAAGGCCCCTGAGAAGTCTGTGAAAACAACACCCTCTGAGTACAGTCAGAAAAACAGCGGAAGGCCCCTCAGAAGCCTTTGTAAACAACACCCTCTCAGTACAGTCAGAAATATAGTGGGAGGACCCTCAGAAGCCACTGTGTACAACAGCCTGTCAGTACAGTCAGAAATATAGTGGGAGGTCCCTCAGAAGCCTGTGTAAACAACACCCTCTCAGTACAGTCAGAAATATAGTGGGAGGACCCGCAGAAGCCTGTGTAAACAATACCCTCTCAGTACATTCAGAAATATAGTGGGAGGACCCTCAGAAGCCAGTGTGAACAACAGCCTCTCAGTACATTGTAGAAATATAGGGGGAGGTCCCTCAGAAGCCTATGCAAACAACACCCTTCCCGGACAGTCAGAAATATAGTGGGAGGTCCCTCAGAAGCCTGTGTAAATAGCACACTCTCAGTACAGTCAGAAATATAGTGGGAGGCCTCTCAGAAGTCTGTGTAAACAACACCCTCTCAGTACAGTCAGAAATATAGTGGGAGGACCATCAGAAGCCTCTGTAAACAACACCCTCTCAGTACAGTCAGAAATATTGTGGGAGGCCGCTCAGAAGCCTGTGTAAACAACACCCTCTCAGTAGAGACAGAAAAACAGTGGAAGGTCGCTGAGAAGCCAGTGTGAACAACACCCTCTCAGTAAAGTCAGAAAAACAGTGGAAGGCCCCTCAGGAACCTATGTAAACAACACCCTCTCAGTACAGTCAGAAATATATTGGGAGGGCCCTCAGAAGCCTGTGTGAACAACACACTCTCAGTTCAGTCAGAAAAACAGTGGAAGGCCCCTCAGAAACCTGTGTAAACAACACCCTCTCAGTACAGTCAGAAATATATTGGGAGGTCCCTCAGAAGCCTGTGTGAACAACATACTCTCAGTACAGTCAGACATATAGTGGGAGGTCCCTCAGAAGCCTGTGTAAACAACACCCTCTCAGTACAGTCAGAAATATAGTGGGAGGACCCTCAGAAGCCTGTGTAAACAATACCCTCTCAGTACATTCAGAAATATAGTGGGAGGACCCTCAGAAGCCAATGTGAACAACAGCCTCTCAGTACATTGTAGAAATATAGGGGGAGGTCCCTCAGAAGCCTATGCAAACAACACCCTTCCCGGACAGTCAGAAATATAGTGGGAGGTCCCTCAGAAGCCTGTGTAAATAGCACACTCTCAGTACAGTCAGAAATATAGTGGGAGGCCTCTCAGAAGTCTGTGTAAACAACACCCTCTCAGTACAGTCAGAAATATAGTGGGAGGACCATCAGAAGCCTCTGTAAACAACACCCTCTCAGTACAGTCAGAAATATTGTGGGAGGCCGCTCAGAAGCCTGTGTAAACAACACCCTCTCAGTAGAGACAGAAAAACAGTGGAAGGTCGCTGAGAAGCCAGTGTGAACAACACCCTCTCAGTAAAGTCAGAAAAACAGTGGAAGGCCCCTCAGAAACCTATGTAAACAACACCCTCTCAGTACAGTCAGAAATATATTGGGAGGGCCCTCAGAAGCCTGTGTGAACAACACACTCTCAGTTCAGTCAGAAAAACAGTGGAAGGCCCCTCAGAAACCTGTGTAAACAACACCCTCTCAGTACAGTCAGAAATATATTGGGAGGTCCCTCAGAAGCCTGTGTGAACAACATACTCTCAGTACCGTCAGACATATAGTGGGAGGTCCCTCAGAAGCCTGTGTAAACATCACCCTCTCAGTACAGTAAGAAATATAGCGGGAGGTCCCTCAGAAGCCTGTGTAAACAACACCCTCTCAGTACAGTCTGAAATATAGTGGGAGGCCCCTCAGAGGCCTGTGTAAACAATACCCTCTCAGTACAGTCAGAAATATAGTGGAAGGACCCTCATAAGCCTGTGTGAACAACACCCTCTCAGTACAGTAAGAAATATAGTGGGAGGTCCCTCAGAAGCTTGTGTGAAAAACACCCTCTCAGTACAGTCAGAAATATAGTCGGAGGTCCCTCAGAAGCCTGTGTAAACAACAACCTCTCTGTATGGTCAGAAATATAATGGGAGGTCCCTCAGAAGCATCTGTGAACAACACCCTCTCAGTACAGTCAGAAATATAGTGGAAGGCATCTCAGAAGCCTGAGTAAACAAGACACTCTCAGTACAGTCAGAAATATAGTGGGAGGTTCCTCAGACGCCTGTGTAAACAACACCCTCTCAGTACAGTCAGAAATATAGTGGGAGGTCCCTCAGAAGCCTGTGTGAACAACAGCCTCTCAGTACAGTCAGAAATATAGTGGGAGGTCCCTCAGAAGCCACTGTGTAAACAAGACACTCTAAGTACAGTCAGAAATACAGAGGGAGGCCCCTCAGAAGCCTGTGTAAACAATACCCTCTCAGTACAGACAGAAACACAGTGGAAGGTCGCTCAGAAGCCGGTGTGAACAACACGCTCTCAGTAAAGTCAGAAAAACAGTGGAAGGCCACTCAGAAACCTGTGTAAACAACACCCTCTCAGTACAGTCAGAAATATATTGGGAGGGCCCTCAGAAGCCTGTGTGAACAACACACTCTCAGTACAGTCAGAAAACAGTGGAAGGCCCCTCAGAAACCTGTGTAAACAAAACCCTCTCAGTACAGTCAGAAATATATTGGGAGGTCCCTCAGAAGCCTTTGTGAACAACAGCCTTTGAGTACAGTCAGAAATATAGTGGGAGGTCCCTCAGAAGCCTGTGTAAACAACACCCTCTCAGTACAGTAAGAAATATCGCGGGAGGTCCCTCAGAAGCCTGTGTAAACAATACCCTCTCAGTACAGTCAGAAATATAGTGGGAGGCCCCTCAGAGGCCTGTGTAAACAACACCCTCTCAGTACAGTCAGAAATATAGTGGAAGGACCCTCATAAGCCTGTGTGAACAACACCCTCTCAAGTACAGTCAGAAATATCGTGGGAGGTCCCTCAGAAGCCTGTGTGAAAAACACCCTCTCAGTTCAGTCAGAAATATAGTCGGAGGTCCCTCAGAAGCCTGTGTAAACAAAAACCTCTCTGTATAGTCAGAAATATAATGGGAGGTCCCTCAGAAGCTTCTGTGAACGACACCCTCTCAGTACAGTCAGAAATATACTGGGAGGTCACTCAGAAGCCTCTGTAAACAACACCCTCTCAGTACAGTGAGAAATATGGTGGGAGGTCCCTCAGAAGCATAAGCAAACAACAGCCTCTCCGTACAGTCAGAAATATAGTGGGAGGTCCCTCAGAAGCCTGTGTGAATAACAGCCTCTCAGTACAGTCAGAAATATAGTGGGAAGTCCCTCCGAAGCTGTGTAAACAACACCATCTCAGTACAGTCGGAAATAAAGTGGGAGGTCCCTCAGAAGCCTTTGTAAACAACACCCTTTCAGTACAGTCAGAGATATAGTGGGAGGCCCCTCTGAAGCCTGTGTAAACAACAACCTCTCAGTATAGTCAGAAATATAGTGGAAGGCCCCTCAGATGCCTGTGTGAACAACACCCTCTCAGTACAGTCAGAAATAGAGTGGGAGGTCCCTCAGGAGCCTGTTTGAACAACACCCTCTCAGTACAGTCAGAAATATAGTGTGAGGTCCCTCAGAAGCCTGTGTAAGCAACACCCTCTCAGTACAATCAGAAATATAGTGGGAGGTCCCTCAGACGCCTGTGTAAACAACACCCTATCAGCACAGTAGGAAATATAGTGGGAGGTCCCTCAGAAGCCTGTGTGAACAACAGCCTCTCAGTACAGTCAAAAACACAGTGGAAGGCCGCTCAGAAGCCGTTGAGAACAACACCCTCTCAGTAAAGTCAGAAAAACAGTGGAAGGCCCCTCAGAAGCCTGTGAAAACAACTCCATTTCAGTACAGTCAGAAATAAAGTGGAAGTCCCTCAGAAGCCTGTGTGAACAACAGCCTCTCAGTACAGTCAGAAATATAGAGGGAGGTCCCTCAGAAGCCTGTGTAAACAACACCCTCTCAGGACAGTAAGAAATATAGTGGGAGGTCCCTCAAAAGCCTGTGTAAACAACACCCTCTCAGTACAGTAAGAAATATAGTGGGAGGCCCCTCAGAAGCTTGTGTAAACAAGACACTCTCAGTAAAGTCAGAAATATAGAGTAAGGCCCCTCATAAGCCTGTGTGAACAACACACTCTCAGTCCAGTCAGAAATATAGTGGGAGGTCCCTAAGAAGCCTGTGTGAAAAACACCCTCTCAGTACAGTCAGAAATATAGTCGGAGGTCCCTCAGAAGCCTGTGTAAACAACAACCTCGCTGTACAGTCAGAAATATAATGGGAGGTCCCTCAAATGCTTGTGTGAACAACACCCTCTCAGTACAGTCAGAAATATACTGGGAGGTCCCTCTGAAGCCTGTGCAAACAACACCCTCTCAGTACAGTCAGAAATATAGTGGGTGGTCCCTCAGAAGCCTGTGTAAACAACACCCTCTCAGTAAGTCAGAAAAATAGTTGGAGGTCCCTCAGAAGCCTGTGTAAACAACACCCTGTCAGTAAAGTCTGAAATATAGTGGGAGGTCACTCAGAAGCCTGTGTAAACAACACCCTCTCAGTACAGTCAGAAACACTGTGGAAGGCCCCTGAGAAGTCTGTGAAAACAACACCCTCTCAGTAAAGTCAGAAAAACAGCGGAAGGCCCCTCAGAAGCCTGTGTAAACAACACATTTTCAGTACAGTCAGAAATATAGTGGGAGTACACTCAGAAGCCACTGTGAACAACAGCCTCTCAGTACCGTCAGAAATATAGTGGGAGGTCCCTAAGAAGCCTGTGTAAACAACACCCTCTCAGTACAGTCAGAAATATAGTGGGAGGACCCTCAGAAGCCTGTGTAAACAATACCCTCTCAGTACATTCAGAAATATAGTGGGAGGACCCTCAGAAGCCAATGTGAACAACAGCCTCTCAGTACATTGAGAAATATAGTGGGAGGTCCCTCAGAAGCCTAGCAAACAACACCCTTCCCGGACAGTCAGAAATATAGTGGGAGGTCCATCAGAAGCCTGTGTAAACAGCACCCTCTCAGTACAGTCAGAAATATAGTGGGAGGCCTCTCAGAAGCCTGTGTAAACAACACATTCTCAGTACAGTCAGAAATATAGTGGGAGGACCATCAGAAGCCTCTGTAAACAACACCCTCTCAGTACGGTCAGAAATATAGTGGGAGGTCCCTCAGACGCCTGTGTGAACAACACCCTCTAAGTACAGTAAGAAATATAGTGGGAGGTCCCGCCAAAGCCTGTGTGAACAACAGCCTCTCAGTACAGTCAGAAATATAGTGGGAGGTCCGTCAGAAGCCTGCGTGAACAACACCCTCTCAGTACAGTCAGAAAAACAGTGGAAGGCCGCTCAGAAGCCTGTGTAAACAACACCCTCGCACTACAGTCAGAAATATATTGGGAGGTCCCTCAGAAGCTTGTGTGAACAACACCCTCTCAGTACAGTCAGAAATATAGTGGGAGGTTCCTCAGAAGCCTGTGTAAACAACACCCTCTCAGTACAGTCAGAAATATAGTGGAAGGTCCCTCAGAAGCCTGTGTAAACAACACCCTCTAAGTACAGTCAGAAATATTGTGGGAGGTCCCTCAGACGCCTGTGTGAACAACACCCTCTAAGTACAGTAAGAAATATAGTGGGAGGTCCCGCCAAAGCCTGTGTGAACAACAGCCTCTCAGTACAGTCAGAAATATAGTGGGAGGTCCGTCAGAAGCCTGTGCAAAAAACACCCTTCCCGGACAGTCAGAAATATAGTGGGAGGTCCCTCAGAAGCCTGTGTAAACAGCACCCTCTCAGTACAGTCAGAAAAACAGTGGAAGGCTGCTCAGAAGCCTGTGTAAAAAATACCCTCTCAGTACAGTCAGAAATATAGTGGGAGGTCCCTCAGAAGCCTGTGTAAACAACACCCTCTCAGTACAGTCAGAAATATAGTGGGAGGTCCCTCAGAAGCCTGTGTAAACAACACCATCTCAGTACAGTCAGAAATATAGTGGGAGGTCCCTCAGAAGCTTGTGTGAACAACACCCTCTCAGTACAGACAGAATTATACTGGGAGGTCCCTCAGAAGCCTGTGTAAACAACACCCTCTCAGTACAGTCAGAAATATAGTGGGAGGTCCCTCAGAAGCCTGTGTAAAAAACACCCTCTCAGTACAGTCAGAAATATAGTGGGAGGTCCCTCAGAAGTCTTTGCAAACAACACCCTCTCAGTACAGTCAGAAATATAGTGGGAGGTCCCTCAGAAGTCTGTGTAAACAACACCCTCTCAGTAAAGTCGGAAATATAGTGGGAGGTCCCTCAGAAGTATGTGTAAATAACACCCTCTCAGTACAGTCAGAAATATAGTGGGAGGTCCCTCAGCAGCCTGTGTAAACAACACGCTCTCAATACAGTAAGAAATATTGTGGGAGGTCCCTCAGAAGCCTGTGTAAACAACACCCTCTCAGTACAGTCAGAAACACTGTGGAAGGCCCCTGAGAAGTCTGTGAAATCAGCACCCTCTCAGTAAACTCAGAAAAACAGCGGAAGGCCCCTCAGAAGCCTGTGAAAACATCACCCCTTCAGTACAGTCAGAAATAAAGTGGAAGTCCCTCAGAAGCCTGTGTGAACAACAGTCTCTCAGTACAGTCAGAAATATAGAGGGAGACCACTCAGAAGCCTGTGTAAACAACACCCTCTCAGGACAGCAAGAAATATAGTGGGAGGTCCCTCAGAAGCCTGTGTAAACAACACCCTCTCAGTACAGTCAGAAATATAGTGGGAGGCCCCTTAGAAGCCTGTGTAAACAATACCCTCTCAGTACATTCAGAAATATAGTGGGAGGACCCTCAGAAGCCAGTGTGAACAACAGCCTCTCAGTACATTGAGAAATATAGTGGGAGGTCCCTCAGAAGCTTGTGTGAACAACACCCTCTCAGTACAGTCAGAAATATAGTGGGAGGTTCCTCAGAAGCCTGTGTAAACAACACCCTCTCAGTACAGTCAGAAATATAGTGGAAGGTCCCTCAGAAGCCTGTGTAAACAACACCCTCTCAGTACAGTCAGAAATATAGTGGGAGGTCCCTCAGACGCCTGTGTGAACAACACCCTCTAATTACAGTAAGAAATATAGTGGGAGGTCCCGCCAAAGCCTGTGTGAACAACAGCCTCTCAGTACAGTCAGAAATATAGTGGGAGGTCCGTCAGAAGCCTGTGTAAACAACACCCTCTCAGTACAGTCAGAAATATAGTGGGAGGACCCTCAGAAGCCACTGTGAACAACAGCCTCTCAGTACAGTTAGAAATATAGTGGGAGGTCCCTCAGAAGCCTGTGTAAACAACACCCTCTCAGTACAGTCAGAAGTATAGTGGGAGGACCCTCAGAAGCCTGTGTAAACAATACCCTCTCAGTACATTCAGAAATATAGTGGGAGGACCCTCAGAAGCCAGTGTGAACAACAGCCTCTCAGTACATTGAGAAATAGAGTGGGAGGTCCCTCAGAAGCCTATGCAAAAAACACCCTTCCCGGACAGTCAGAAATATAGTGGGAGGTCCCTCAGAAGCCTGTGTAAACAGCACCCTCTCAGTACAGTCAGAAAAACAGTGGAAGGCCGCTCAGAAGCCTGTGTAAACAATACCCTCTCAGTACAGTCAGAAATATAGTGGGAGGTCCCTCAGAAGCCTGTGTAAACAACACCCTCTCAGTACAGTCAGAAATATGGTGGGAGGTCCCTCAGAAGCCTATGTAAACAACACCATCTCAGTACAGTCAGAAATATAGTGGGAGGTCCCTCAGAAGCTTGTGTGAACAACACCCTCTCAGTACAGACAGAATTATACTGGGAGGTCCCTCAGAAGCCTGTGTAAACAACAGCCTCTCAGTACAGTCAGAAATATAGTGGGAGGTCCCTCAGAAGCCTGTGTAAAAAACACCCTCTCAGTACAGTCAGAAATATAGTGGGAGGTCCCTCAGAAGTCTTTGCAAACAACACCCTCTCAGTACAGTCAGAAATATAGTGGGAGGTCCCTCAGAAGCCTGTGTAAACAACACCCTCTCAGTACAGTCAGAAATATAGTGGGAGGTCCCTCAGAAGTATGTGTAAATAACACCCTCTCAGTACAGTCAGATATATAGTGGGAGGTCCCTCAGCAGCCTGTGTAAACAACACGCTCTCAATACAGTAAGAAATATAGTGGGAGGTCCCTCAGAAGCCTGTGTAAACAACACCCTCTCAGTACAGTCAGAAACACTTTGGAAGGCCCCTGAGAAGTCTGTGAAATCAGCACCCTCTCAGTAAAGTCAGAAAAACAGCGGAAGGCCCCTCAGAAGCCTGTGAAAACATCACCCCTTCAGTACAGTCAGATATAAAGTGGAAGTCCCTCAGAAGCCTGTGTGAACAACAGTCTCTCAGTACAGTCAGAAATATAGAGGGAGGCCACTCAGAAGCCTGTGTAAACAACACCCTCTCAGGACAGCAAGAAATATAGTGGGAGGTCCCTCAGAAGCCTGTGTAAACAACACCCTCTCAGTACAGTCAGGAATATAGTGGGAGGCCCCTTAGAAGCTTGTGTAAACAAGACGCTCTCAGTACAGTCAGAAATATAGAGGAAGTCCCCTCATAAGCCTGTGGGAACAACACACTCTCAGTACAGTCAGAAATATAGTGGGGGGTCCCTCAGAAGCCTGTGTGAAAAACACCCTCTCAGTACAGTCAGAAATATAGTCGGAGTTCCCTCAGAAGGCTGTGTAAACAACAACCTCTCTGTACAGTCAGAAATATAATGGGAGGTCCCTCAAAAGCTTGTGTGAACAACACCCTCTCAGTTCAGTCAGAAATATACTGGGAGGTCCCTCAGAAGCCTGTGCAAACAACACCCTCTGAGTACAGTCCGAAACACTGTGGAAGGCCCCTGAGAAGTCTGTGAAAACAACACCCTCTGAGTACAGTCAGAAAAACAGCAGAAGTCCCCTCAGAAGCCTGTGAAAACATCACCCCTTCAGTACAGTCAGAAATAAAGTGGATGTCCCTCAGAAGCCTGTGTGAACAACAGTCTCTCAGTACAGTCAGAAATATAGAGGGAGGCCACTCAGAAGCCTGTGTAAACAACACCCTCTCAGGACAGCAAGAAATATAGTGGGAGGTCCCTCAGAAGCCTGTGTAAACAACACCCTCTCAGTACAGTCAGGAATATAGTGGGAGGCCCCTTAGAAGCTTGTGTAAACAAGACGGTCTCAGTACAGTCAGAAATATAGAGGAAGTCCCCTCATAAGCCTGTGGGAACAACACACTCTCAGTACAGTCAGAAATATCGTGGGAGGTCCCTCAGAAGCCTGTGTGATAAACACCCTCTCAGTACAGTCAGAAAAATAGTCGGAGTTCCCTCAGAAGGCTGTGTAAACAACAACCTCTCTGTACAGTCAGAAATATAATGGGAGGTCCCTCAAAAGCTTGTGTGAACAACACCCTCTCAGTACAGTCAGAAATATAGTGGGAGGTCCCTCAGAAGCCTGTGCAAACAACACCCTCTGAGTACAGTCAGAAACACTGTGGAAGGCCCCTGAGAAGTCTGTGAAAACAACACCCTCTGAGTACAGTCAGAAAAACAGCGGAAGGCCCCTCAGAAGCCTGTGTAAACAACACCCTCTCAGTACAGTCAGAAATCTAGTGGGAGGACCCTCTGAAGCCACTGTGTACAACAGCCTCTCAGTACAGTAAGAAATATAGTGGGAGGTCCCTCAGAAGCCTGTGTAAACAACACCCTCTCAGTACAGTCAGAAATATAGTGGGAGGACCCTCAGAAGCCTGTGTAAACAATACCCTCTCAGTACATTCAGAAATATAGTGGGAGTTCCCTCAGAAGCCTGTGTAAACAAAACCCTCTCAGTACAGTAAGAAATATAGTGGGAGGTCCCTCAGAAGCCTTTGTAAACAACAGCTTCTCAGTACAGTCAGAAATATAGTGGGAGGCCAATCAGAAGCCTGTGTCATAAACAACCTCTCAGTACAGTCAGAAACACAGTGGAAGGCCCCGCAGAAGCCTCTGTGAACAACAACCTCTCAGTCCAGTCAGAAATGTAGTGCAAGGCACCTCAGAAGCCTGTGTGAACAACACCCTCTCAGTACAGTCAGAAATATAGTGGGAGGTCCCTCAGAAGCCTGTGTAAACAACACCCTCTCAGTACAGTCAGAAATATAGAGGGAGGCCCCTAAGAAGCCTGTGTAAACAACAGCCTCTCAGTACAGACAGAATCACAGTGGAAGGTCGCTCAGAAGCCGCTGTGAAAAACAACCTCTCAGTACAGTCAGAAACACAGTGGAAGGCCCCGCAGAAGCCTCTGTGAACAACAACCTCTCAGTCCAGTCAGAAATGTAGTGCAAGGCACCTCAGAAGCCTGAGTAAACAACACCCTCCCAGTACAGTCAGAAATATAGTGGGAGGTCCCTCAGAAGCCTGTGTAAACAATACCCTCTCAGTACAGACAGAAACACAGTGGAAGGTCGCTGAGAAGCCAGTGTGAACAACACCCTCTCAGTAAAGTCAGAAAAACAGTGGAAGGCCCCTCAGAAACCTATTTAAACAACACCCTCTCAGTACAGTCAGAAATATATTGGGAGGGCCCTCAGAAGCCTGTGTGAACAACACACTCTCAGTTCAGTCAGAAAAACAGTGGAAGGCCCCTCAGAAACCTGTGTAAACAACACCCTCTCAGTACAGTCAGAAATATATTGGGAGGTCCCTCAGAAGCCTGTGTGAACAACAGCCTCTCAGTACAGTCGGAAATATAGTGGGAGGTCCCTCAGAAGCCTGAGTAAACAACACCCTCTCAGTACAGTAAGAAATATAGCGGGATGTCCCTCAGAAGCCTGTGTAAACAACACCCTCTCAGTACAGTCAGAAATATAGTGGGAGGTCCCTCAGAGGCCTGTGTAAACAATACCCTCTCAGTACAGTCAGAAATATAGTGGAAGGACCCTCATAAGCCTGTGTGAACAAGACCCTCTCAGTACAGTCAGAAATATAGTGGGAGGTCCCTCAGAAGCTTGTGTGAAAAACACCCTCTCAGTACAGTCAGAAATATAGTCGGAGGTCTCTCAGGAGCCTGTGTAAACAACAACCTCTCTGTATGGCCAGAAATATAATGGGAGGACCCTCAGAAGCATCTGTGAACAACACCCTCTCAGTACAGTCAGAAATATAGTGGAAGGCACCTCAGAAGCCTGAGTAAACAAGACACTCTCAGTACCGTCAGAAATATAGTGGGAGGTTCCTCAGATGCCTGTGTAAACAACACCCTCTCAGTACAGTCAGAAATATAGTGGGAGGACCCTCAGAAGCCTGTATGAACAACAGCCTCTCAGTACAGTCAGAAATATAGTGGGAGGTCCCTCAGAAGCCTGTGTAAACAAAACACTCTAAGAAAAGACAGAAATATAGAGGGAGAGCCCTCAGAAGCCTGTGTAAACAACACCCTCTCAGTACAGACAGAAACACAGTGGAAGGTCGCTCAGAAGCCGGTGTGAACAACACGCTCTCAGTAAAGTCAGAAAAACAGTGGAAGGCGCCTCAGAAACCTGTGTAAACAACACCCTCTCAGAACAGTCAGAAATATATTGGGAGGGCCCTCAGAAGCCTGTGTGAACAACACACTCTCAGTACAGTCAGAAAAACAGTGGAAGGCCCCTCAGAAACCTGTGTAAACAACACCCTCTCAGTACAGTAAGAAATATCGCGGGAGGTCCCTCAGAAGCCTGTGTAAACAACACCCTCTCAGTACAGTCAGAAATATAGTGGGAGGCCCCTCAGAGGCCTGTGTAAACAACACCCTCTCAGTACATTCAGAAATATAGTGGAAGGACCCTCATAAGCCTGTGTGAACAACACCCTCTCAAGTACAGTCAGAAATATCGTGGGAGGTCCCTCAGAAGCCTGTGTGAAAAACACCCTCTCAGTACAGTCAGAAATATAGTCGGAGGTCCCTCAGAAGCCTGTGTAAACAAAAACCTCTCTGTATAGTCAGAAATATAATGGGAGGTCCCTCAGAAGCTTCTGTGAACGACACCCTCTCAGTACAGTCAGAAATATACTGGGAGGTCACTCAGAAGCCTCTGTAAACAACACCCTCTCAGTACAGTGAGAAATATGGTGGGAGGTCCCTCAGAAGCATAAGCAAACAACACCCTCTCCGTACAGTCAGAAATATAGTGGGAGGTCCCTCAGAAGCCTGTGTGAATAACAGCCTCTCAGTACAGTCAGAAATATAGTGGGAAGTCCCTCCGAAGCTGTGTAAACAACACCATCTCAGTACAGTCGGAAATAAAGTGGAAGGTCCCTCAGAAGCCTGTGTAAACAACAACCTTTCAGTACATTCAGAGATATAGTGGGAGGCCCCTCTGAAGCCTGTGTAAACAACACCCTCTCAGTATAGTCAGAAATATAGTGGAAGGCCCCTCAGATGCCTGTGTGAACAACACCCTCTCAGTACAGTCAGAAATAGAGTGGGAGGTCCCTCAGGAGCCTGTTTGAACAACACCCTCTCAGTACAGTCAGAAATATAGTGTGAGGTCCCTCAGAAGCCTGTGTAAGCAACACCCTCTCTGTACAATCAGAAATATAGTGGGAGGTCCCTCAGATGCCTGTGTAAACAACACCCTCTCAGCACAGTAGGAAATATAGTGGGAGGTCCCTCAGAAGCCTGTGTGAACAACAGCCTCTCAGTACAGTCAGATATATAGTGGGAGGACCCTCAGAATCCTGTGTAAACAACACCCTCTCAGGACAGCAAGAAATATAGTGGGAGGCCCCTCAGACGCTTGTGTAAACAAGACGCTCTCAGTACAGTCAGAAATATAGAGGAAGGCCCCTCATAAGCCTGTGTGAACAACACACTCTCAGTCCAGTCAGAAATATAGTGGGAGGTCCCTCAGAAGCCTGTGTGAAAAACACCCTCTCAGTACAGTCAGAAATATAGTCGGAGGTCCCTCAGAAGCCTGTGTAAACAACAACCTCTCTGTACAGTCAGAAATATAATGGGAGGTCCCTCAAATGCTTGTGTGAACAACACCCTCTCAGTACAGTCAGAAATATACTGGGAGGTCCCTCTGAAGCCTGTGCAAACAACACCCTCTCAGTACAGTCAGAAATATAGTGGGTGGTCCCTCAGAAGCCTGTGTAAACAACACCCTCTCATTAAGTCAGAAATATAGTTGGAGGTCCCTCAGAAGCCTGTGTAAACAACACCCTGTCAGTAAAGTCTGAAATATAGTGGGAGGTTCCTCAGAAGCCTGTGTAAACAACACCCTCTCAGTACAGTCAGAAACACTGTGGAAGGCCCCTGAGAAGTCTGTGAAAACAACACCCTCTCAGTAAAGTCAGAAAAACAGCGGAAGGTCCCTCTGAAGCCTGTGTAAACAACACATTTTCAGTACAGTCAGAAATATAGTGGGAGGACCCTCAGAAGCCACTGTGAACAACAGCCTCTCAGTACAGTCAGAAATATAGTGGGAGGACCCTCAGAAGCCTGTGTAAACAATACCCTCACAGTACATTCAGAAATATAGTGGGAGGACCCTCAGAAGCCTGTGTAAACAACACCCTCTCAGTACATTCAGAAATATAGTGGGAGGACCCTCAGAAGCCAGTGTGAACAACACCCTCTCAGTATATTGAGAAATATAGTGGGAGGTCCCTCAGAAGCCTGTGTAAACAACACCCTCTCAGTACAGTCAGAAATATCGTGGGTGGTCCCTCTGAAGCCTGTGCAAACAACACCCTCTCAGTACAGTCAGAAATATCGTGGGTGGTCCCTCAGAAGCCTGTGTAAACAACACCCTCTTAGTACAGTAAGAAATATCGTGGGTGGTCCCTCAGAAGCCTGTGTAAACAACACCCTCTCAGTAAGTCAGAAATATAGTTGGAGGTCCCTCAGAAGCCTGTGTAAACAACACCCTGTCAGTAAAGTCTGAAATATAGTGGGAGGTTCCTCAGAAGCCTGTGTAAACAACACCCTCTCAGTACAGTCAGAAACACTGTGGAAGGCCCCTGAGAAGTCTGTGAAAACAACACCCTCTCAGTAAAGTCAGAAAAACAGCGGAAGGCCCCTCAGAAGCCTGTGTAAACAACACATTTTCAGTCCAGTCAGAAATATAGTGGGAGGACCCTCAGAAGCCACTGTGAACAACAGCCTCTCAGTACAGTCAGAAATATAGTGGGAGGTCCCTAAGAAGCCTGTGTAAACAACACCCTCTCAGTACAGTCAGAAATATAGTGGGAGGACCCTCAGAAGCCTGTGTAAACAATACCCTCTCAGTACATTCAGAAATATAGTGGGAGGACCCTCAGAAGCCAGTGTGAAGAACAGCCTCTCAGTACATTGAGAAATATAGTGGGAGGTCCCTCAGAAGCCTAGCAAACAACACCCTTCCCGGACAGTCAGAAATATAGTGGGAGGTCCCTCAGAAGCCTGTGTAAACAGCACCCTCTCAGAACAGTCAGAAATATAGTGGGAGGTCCCTCAGACGCCTGTGTGAACAACACTCTCTAAGTACAGTAAGAAATATAGTGGGAGGTCCCGCAAAACCTGTGTGAACAACAGCCTCTCAGTACAGTCAGAAATATAGTGGGAGGTCCGTCAGAAGCCTGCGTGAACAACACCCTCTCAGTACAGTCAGAAAAACAGTGGAAGGCCGCTCAGAAGCCTGTGTAAACAACACCCTCGCACTACAGTCAGAAATATAGTGGGAGGTCCCTCAGAAGCTTGTGTGAACAACACCCTCTCAGTACAGTCAGAAATATAGTGGGAGGTTCCTCAGAAGCCTGTGTAAACAACACCCTCTCAGTACAGTCAGAAATATAGTGGAAGGTCCCTCAGAAGCCTGTGTAAACAACACCCTCTCAGTACAGTCAGAAATATAGTGGGAGGTCCCTCAGACGCCTGTGTGAACAACACCCTCTAAGTACAGTAAGAAATATAGTGGGAGGTCCCGCCAAAGCCTGTGTGAACAACAGCCTCTCAGTACAGTCAGAAATATAGTGGGAGGTCCGTCAGAAGCCTGTGTAAACAACACCCTCTCAGTACAGTCAGAAATATAGTGGGAGGTCCGTCAGAAGCCTGTGTAAACAACACCCTCTGAGTACAGTCAGAAATATAGTGGGAAGACCCTCAGAAGCCACTGTGAACAACAGCCTCTCAGTACAGTTAGAAATATAGTGGGAGGTCCCTCAGAAGCCTGTGTAAACAACAGCCTCTCAGTACAGTCAGAAGTATAGTGGGACGACACTCAGAAGCCTGTGTAAACAATACCCTCTCAGTACATTCAGAAATATAGTGGGAGGACCCTCAGAAGCCAGTGTGAACAACAGTCTCTCAGTACATTGAGAAATATAGTGGGAGGTCCCTCAGAAGCCTATGCAAACAACACCCTTCCCGGACAGTCAGAAATATAGTGGGAGGTCCCTCAGAAGCCTGTGTAAACAGCACCCTCTCAGTACAGTCAGAAAAACAGTGGAAGGCCGCTCAGAAGCCGATGTAAACAATACCCTCTCAGTACAGTCAGAAATATAGTGGGAGGTCCCTCAGAAGCCTGTGTAAACAACTCCCTCTCAGTACAGTCAGAAATATAGTGGGAGGTCCCTCAGAAGCCTGTGTAAACAACACCCTCTCAGTACAGTCAGAAATATAGTGGGAGGTCCCTCAGAAGCTTGTGTGAACAACACCCTCTCAGTACAGACAGAATTATACTGGGAGGTCCCTCAGAAGCCTGTGTAAACAACACCCTCTCAGTACAGTCAGAAATATAGTGGGAGGTCCCTCAGAAGCCTGTGTAAAAAACACCCTCTCAGTACAGTCAGAAATATAGTGGGAGGTCCCTCAGAAGTCTTTGCAAACAACACCCTCTCAGTACAGTCAGAAATATAGTGGGAGGTCCCTCAGAAGCCTGTGTAAACAACACCCTCTCCGTAAAGTCAGAAATATAGTGGGAGGTCCCTCAGAAGCATGTGTAAATAACACCCTCTCAGTACAGTCAGAAATATAGTGGGAGGTCCCTCAGAAGCCTGTGTAAACAACACGCTCTCAATACAGTAAGAAATATAGTGGGAGGTCCCTCAGAAGCCTGTGTAAACTACACCCTCTCAGTACAGTCAGAAACACTGTGGAAGGCCCCTGAGAAGTCTGTGAAATCAGCACCCTCTCAGTACAGTCAGAAAAACAGCGGAAGGCCCCTCAGAAGCCTGTGAAAACATCACCCTTTCAGTACAGTCAGAAATAAAGTGGAAGTCCCTCAGAAGCCTGTTTGAACAACAGTCTCTCAGTACAGTCAGAAATATAGAGGGAGGCCACTCAGAAGCCTGTGTAAGCAACACCCTCTCAGGACAGCAAGAAATATAGTGGGAGGTCCCTCAGAAGCCTGTGTAAACAACACCCTCTCAGTACAGTCAGGAATATAGTGGGAGGCCCCTTAGAAGCTTGTGTAAACAAGACGCTCTCAGTACAGTCAGAAATATAGAGGAAGTCCCCTCATAAGCCTGTGGGAACAACACACTCTCAGTACAGTCAGAAATATAGTGGGAGGTCCCTCAGAAGCCTGTGTGAAAAACACCCTCTCAGTACAGTCAGAAATATAGTCGGAGTTCCCTCAGAAGGCTGTGTAAACAACAACCTCTCTGTACAGTCAGAAATATAATGGGAGGTCCCTCAAAAGCTTGTGTGAACAACACCCTCTCAGTACAGTCAGAAATATACTGGGAGGTCCCTCAGAAGCCTGTGCAAACAACACCCTCTGAGTACTGTCAGAAACACTGTGGAAGGCCCCTGAGAAGTCTGTGAAAACAACTCCCTCTGAGTACAGTCAGAAAAACAGCGGAAGGCCCCTCAGAAGCCTGTGTAAATAACACCCTCTCAGTACAGTCAGAAAAACAGTGGAAGGCCGCTCAGAAGCCTGTGTAAAGAACACCCTCGCACTACAGTCAGAAATATAGTGGGAGGTCCCTCAGAAGCTTGTGTGAACAACACCCTCTCAGTACAGTCAGAAATATAGTGGGAGGTTCCTCAGAAGCCTGTGTAAACAACACCCTCTCAGTACAGTCAGAAATATAGTGGAAGGTCCCTCAGAAGCCTGTGTAAACAACACCCTCTCTGTACAGTCAGAAATATAGTGGGAGGTCCCTCAGACGCCTGAGTGAACAACACCCTCTAAGTACAGTAAGAAATATAGTGGGAGGTCCCGCCAAAGCCCGTGTGAACAACAGCCTCTCAGTACAGTCAGAAATATAGTGCGAGGTCCGTCAGAAGCCTGTGTAAACAACACCCTCTCAGTACAGTCAGAAATATAGTGGGAGGTCCGTCAGAAGCCTGTGTAAACAACACCCTCTGAGTACAGTCAGAAATATAGTGGGAGGACCCTCAGAAGCCACTGTGAACAACAGCCTCTCAGTACAGTTAGAAATATAGTGGGAGGTCCCTCAGAAGCCTGTGTAAACAACACCCTCTCAGTACAGTCAGAAGTATAGTGGGACGACACTCAGAAGCCTGTGTAAACAATACCCTCTCAGTACATTCAGAAATATAGTGGGAGGACCCTCAGAAGCCAGTGTGAACAACAGTCTCTCAGTACATTGAGAAATATAGTGGGAGGTCCCTCAGAAGCCTATGCAAACAACACCCTTCCCGGACAGTCAGAAATATATTGGGAGGTCCCTCAGAAGCCTGTGTAAACAGCACCCTCTCAGTACAGTCAGAAAAACAGTGGAAGGCCGCCCAGAAGCCTCTGTAAACAATACCCTCTCAGTACAGTCTGAAATATAGTGGGAGGTCCCTCAGAAGCCTGTGTAAACAACACCCTCTCAGTACAGTCAGAAATATAGTGGGAGGTCCCTCAGAAGCCTGTGTAAACAACACCCTCTCAGTACAGTCAGAAATATAGTGGGAGGTCCCTCAGAAGCTTGTGTGAACAACACCCTCTCAGTACAGACAGAATTATACTGGGAGGTCCCTCAGAAGCCTGTGTAAACAACACCCTCTCAGTACAGTCAGAAATATAGTGGGAGGTCCCTCAGAAGCCTGTGTAAAAAACACCCTCTCAGTACAGTCAGAAATATAGTGGGAGGTCCCTCAGAAGTCTTTGCAAACAACACCCTCTCAGTACAGTCAGAAATATAGTGGGAGGTCCTTCAGAAGCCTGTGTAAACAACACCCTCTCAGTAAAGTCAGAAATATAGTGGGAGGTCCCTCAGAAGCATGTGTAAATAACACCCTCTCAGTACAGTCAGAAATATAGTGGGAGGTCCCTCAGAAGCCTGTGTAAACAACACGCTCTCAATACAGTAAGAAATATAGTGGGAGGTCCCTCAGAAGCCTGTGTAAACTACACCCTCTCAGTACAGTCAGAAACACTGTGGAAGGCCCCTGAGAAGTCTGTGAAATCAGCACCCTCTCAGTACAGTCAGAAAAACAGCGGAAGGCCCCTCAGAAGCCTGTGAAAACATCACCCTTTCAGTACAGTCAGAAATAAATTGGAAGTCCCTCAGAAGCCTGTTTGAACAACAGTCTCTCAGTACAGTCAGAAATATAGAGGGAGGCCACTCAGAAGCCTGTGTAAACAACACCCTCTCAGGACAGCAAGAAATATAGTGGGAGGTCCCTCAGAAGCCTGTGTAAACAACACCCTCTCAGGACAGCAAGAAATATAGTGGGAGGTCCCTCAGAAGCCTGTGTAAACAACACCGTCTCAGTACAGTCAGGAATATAGTGGGAGGCCCCTTAGAAGCTTGTGTAAACAAGACGCTCTCAGTACAGTCAGAAATATAGAGGAAGTCCCCTCATAAGCCTGTGGGAACAACACACTCTCAGTACAGTCAGAAATATAGTGGGACGTCCCTCAGAAGCCTGTGTGAAAAACACCCTCTCAGTACAGTCAGAAATATAGTCGGAGTTCCCTCAGAAGGCTGTGTAAACAACAACCTCTCTGTACAGTCAGAAATATAATGGGAGGTCCCTCAAAAGCTTGTGTGAACAACACCCTCTCAGTACAGTCAGAAATATACTGGGAGGTCCCTCAGAAGCCTGTGCAAACAACACCCTCTGAGTACAGTCAGAAACACGTTGGAAGGCTCCTGAGAAGTCTGTGAAAACAGCTCCCTCTGAGTACAGTCAGAAAAACAGCGGAAGGCCCCTCAGAAGCCTGTGTAAACAACACCCTCTCAGTACAGTCAGAAATATAGTGGGAGGACCCTCAGAAGCCACTGTGTACAACAGCCTCTCAGTACAGTCAGAAATATAGTGGGAGGTCCCTCAGAAGCCTGTGTAAACAACACCCTCTCAGTACAGTCAGAAATATAGTGGGAGGACCCTCAGAAGCCTGTGTAAACAATACCCTCTCAGTACATTAAGAAATATAGTGGGAGGACCCTCAGAAGCCAGTGTGAACAACAGCCTCTCAGTACATTGTAGAAATATAGGGGGAGGTCCCTCAGAAGCCTATGCAAACAACACCCTTCCCGGACAGTCAGAAATATAGTGGGAGGTCCCTCAGAAGCCTGTGTAAACAGCACCCTCTCAGTACAGTCAGAAATATAGTGGGAGGCCTCTTAGAAGCCTGTGTAAACAACACCCTCTCAGTACAGTCAGAAATATAGTGGGAGGACCCTCAGAAGCCTCTGTAAACAACACCCTCTCAGTACAGTCAGAAATATAGTGGGAGGACCCTCAGAAGCCAGTGTGAACAACAGCCTCTCAGTACAGTCAGAAATATAGAGTGAGGCCACTCAGAAGCCTGTGTAAACAACAACCTCTCTGTACAGTCAGAAATATAATGGGAGGTCCCTCAAAAGCTTGTGTGAACAACACCCTCTCAGTACAGTCAGAAATATACTGGGAGGTCCCTCAGAAGCCTGTGCAAACAACACCCTCTGAGTACAGTCAGAAACACTGTGGAAGGCCCCTGAAAAGTCTGTGAAAACAACACCCTCTGAGTACAGTCAGAAAAACAGCGGAACGCCCCTCAGAAGCCTGTGTAAACAACACCCTCTCAGTACATTCAGAAATATAGTGGGAGGACCCTCAGAAGCCACTGTGTACAACAGCCTCTCAGTACAGTAAGAAATATAGTGGGAGGTCCCTCAGAAGCCTGTGTAAACAACACCCTCTCAGTACAGTCAGAAATATAGTGGGAGGACCCTCAGAAGCCTGTGTAAACAATACCCTCTCAGTACATTCAGAAATATAGTGGGAGGTCCCTCAGAAGCCTGTGTAAACAACACCCTCTTAGTACAGTAAGAAATATAGTGGGAGGTCCCTCAGAAGCCTGTGTAAACAGCACCCTCTCAGTACAGTCAGAAATATAGTGGGAGGCCTCTCAGAAGCCTGTGTAAACAACACCCTCTCAGTACAGTCAGAAATATAGTGGGAGGACGATCAGAAGCCTCTGTAAATCACACCCTCTCAGTACAGTCAGAAATATAGTGGGAGGACCCTCAGAAGCCAGTGTGAACAACAGCCTCTCAGTAAAAGTGAGAAATATAGGGGGAGGTCCCACAGAAGCCTGTGTGAACAACACCCTTTCAGTGCAGTCAGAAAAACAGTGGAAGGCCGTTCAGAAGCCTGTGTAAACAACACCCTTTCAGTACAGTCAGAAATATAGTGGGAGGTCCCTCAGAAGTTTGTGTGAACAACACCCTCTCAGTACAGTCATAAATATACTGGGAGGTTCCTCAGAAGCCTCTGTAAGCAACACCCTCTCAGTACAGTCAGAAATATAGTGGAAGGTCCCTCAGAAGCCTGTGTAAACAACACCCTCTCAGTACAGTCAGAAATATAGTGGGAGGTCCCTCAGACGCCTGTGTGAACAACACCCTCTAAGTACAGTAAGAAATATAGTGGGAGGTCCCGCCAAAGCCTGTGTGAACAACAGCCTCTCAGTACAGTCAGAAATATAGTGGGAGGCCACTCAGAAGCCTGTGTAAACAGCACCCTCTCAGTACAGTCAGAAATATAGTGGGAGGCCTCTCAGAAGCCTGTGTAAACAACACACTCTCAGTACAGTCAGAAATATAGTGGGAGGACCCTCAGAAGCCAGTGTGAACAACAGCCTCTCAGTAAAAGTGAGAAATATAGTGGGAGGTCCCTCAGAAGCCTTTGTGAACAACACCCTTTCAGTACAGTCAGAAAAACAGTGGAAGGCCGTTCAGAAGCCTGTGTAAACAACACCCTTTCAGTACAGTCAGAAATATAGTGGGAGGTCCCTCAGAAGTTTGTGTGAACAACACACTCTAAGTACAGTAAGAAATATAGTGGGAGGTCCCGCCAAAGCCTGTGTGACCAACAGCCTCTCAGTACAGTCAGAAATATAGTGGGAAGTCCGTCAGAAGCCTGTGTAACAAGACCCTCCCTGTACAGTCAGAAATATAGTGGGAGGTCCCTTATAAGCCTGTGTAAACAACACCCTCTCAGTACAGCCAGAAATATAGTGGGATGTCCTTCAGAAGCCTGTGTGAAAAACACCCTCTCAGTACAGTCAGAAATATAGTCGGCGGTCCCTCAGAAACCTGTGCAAACAACACCCTCTCAGGACAGCAAGAAATATAGTGGGAGGTCCCTCAGAAGCCTGTGTAAACAACAACCTCTCTGTACACACAGAATTATACTGGGAGGTCCCTCAGAGGCCTGTGTAAACAACACCCTCTCAGTACAGTCAGAAATATAGTGGGAGGTCCCTCAGAAGCCTGAGAAAACAACACCCTTTCAGTACAGTCAGAAATAAAGTGGAAGTCCCTCAGAAGCCTGTGTGAACAACAGCCTCTCAGTACAGTCAAAAATATAGAGGGAGGCCCCTCAGAAGCCTGTGTAAACAGCACCCTCTCAGGACAGCAAGAAATATAGTGGGAGGTCCCTCAGAAGCCTGTGTAAACAACAACCTCTCTGTACAGTCAGAAATATAGTGGGAGGTCCCTCAGAAGCCTGAGAAAACAACACCCTTTCAGTACAGTCAGAAATAAAGTGGAAGTCCCTCAGAAGCTTGTGTGAACAACACACACTCAGTACAGTCAGAAAGATAGTGGGAGTTCCCTCAGAAGCCTGTGTGAAAAACACCCTCTCAGTACGGTCAGAAATATAGTCGGAGGTCCCTCAGAAGCCTGTGTGAACAACACCCTCTCAGTACAGTCAGAAATATACTGGGAGGTCCCTCAGAAGCCTATGCTAACAACCCCCTCTCAGTACAGTCAGAAATATAGTGGGAGGTCCCTCAAAAGCTTGTGTGAACAACACCCTCTCAGTACAGTCAGAAATATACTGGGAGGTCCCTCAGAAGCCTATGCTAACAACCCCCTCTCAGTACAGTCAGAAATATAGTGGGAGGTCCCTCAGAAGCCCGTGTAAACAACACCCTCTCAGTAAGTCAGAAATATAGTTGGAGGACCCTCAGAAGCCTGTGTAAACAACACCCTGTCAGTAAAGTCTGAAATATAGTGGGAGGCCCCTCAGAAGCCTGTGTAAACAACACCCTCTCAGTACAGTCAGAAAAACAGTGGAAGGCCCCTCAGAAGCCTGTGTAAACAACACCCTCTCAGTACAGACAGAAATATAGTGGGAGGACCCTCAGAAGCCACTGTGTACAACAGCCTCTCAGTACAGTCAGAAATATAGTGGGAG
This sequence comes from Isurus oxyrinchus, assembly GCA_026770705.1. Taxonomy (NCBI): domain Eukaryota; kingdom Metazoa; phylum Chordata; class Chondrichthyes; order Lamniformes; family Lamnidae; genus Isurus; species Isurus oxyrinchus. The sequence continues at coordinate 29,569 of JANJGN010000956.1, read as the reverse complement.
GTCCCTCAGAAGCCTGTGTAAACAACACCCTCTCAGTACAGTCAGAAATATAGTGGGAGGATACTCAGAAGCCTGTGTAAACAATACCCTCACAGTACATTCAGAAATATAGTGGGAGGACCCTCAGAAGCCAGTGCGAACAACAGACTCTCAGTACATTGAGAAATATAGTGGGAGGTCCCTCAGAAGCCTATGCAAACAACACCCTTCCTGGACAGTCAGAAATATAGTGGGAGGTCCCTCAGAAGCCTGTGTAAACCGCACCCTTTCAGTACAGTCAGAAATATAGTGGGAGGCCTCTCAGAAGCCTGTGTAAACAACACCCTCTCAGTACAGTCAGAAATATAGTGGGAGGACCATCAGAAGCCTCTGTAAACAACACCCTCTCAGTACAGTCAGAAATATAGTGGGAGGTCCCTCAGAAGCCTGTGTAAATAACAACCTCTCAATACAGTTAGAAATATAGTGTGAGGTCCCTCAGAAGCCTGTGTGAACAACACCCTCTCAAAACAGTCAGAAATATAGTGGGAGATCACTCAGAAGCCTGTGTGAACAACCCCCTCTCAGTACATTCAGAAATATAGTGGGAGGTCCCTCAGCAGCCTGTATAAACAACACCCTCTCAGTAGAGTCAGAAATATACTGGGAGGTCCCTCAGTAGCCTGTGTAAACAACAACATCTCAGTACAGTAAGAAATATGGTGGGAGGTCCCTCAGAAGCCTGTGTGAACAAAAGCCTTACAGTACAGTCAGAAATATAGTGGGAGGTCCCTCTGAAGCCTGTGCAAACAACAGCCTCTCAGTACAGTCAGAAACAGAGTGGAAGGACCCTCAGAAACCTGTGTGAACAACACCCTCTCAGTAAAGTCAGAAAAACAGTGGAAGGCCCCTCAGAAACCTGTGTAAACAACACCCTCTCAGTACAGTCAGAAATATAGTATGAGGTCCCTCAGAAGCCTGTGTGAACAACACCCTCTCAGTACAGTCAGAAAAACTGTGGAAGGCCCCTCAGAAGCCTGTGTAAACAACACCCTTTCAGTACAGTCAGAAATATAGTGGGAGGTCCCTCAGAAGCCTGTGTGAACAACAGCCTCTCAGTACAGTCAGAAATATAGTGGGAGGTCCCTCAGAAGCCTGTGTGAACAACAGCCTCTCAGTACAGTCAGAAATATAGTGGGAGGTCCCTCAGAAGCACGTGTAAACAACACCCTCTCAGTACAGTTAGAAATATAGTGGGAGGTCCCTCAGAACCCTATGTGAAAAACAACCACTCAGTAAAGTCAGAAATACAGTGTGAGGTCCCTCAGAAGCCTGTGTGAACAACACCCTCTCAAAACAGTAAGAAATATAGTGGGAGATCCCTCAGAGGCCTGTGTGAACAACACCCTCTCAGTACATTCAGAAATATAGTGGGAGGTCCCTCAGCAGCCTGTGTAAACAACACACTCTCAGTAGAGTCAGAAATATAGTGGGAGGTCCCTCAGTAGCCTGTGTAAACAACACCATCTCAGTACAGTAAAAAATATGGTGGGAGGTCCCTAAAAAGCCTGTGTGAACAACAGCCTCTGAGTTCAGTCAGAAATATAGTGGGAGGTCCCTCAGAAGCCTGTGCAAACAACAGCCTGTCAGTACAGTCAGAAACACAGTGGAAGGACCCTCAGAAACCTGTGTGAACAACACCCTCTCAGTAAAGTCATAAAAACAGTGGAAGGCCACTCAGAAACCTGTGTAAACAACACCCTCTCAGTACAGTCAGAAATATAGTATGAGGTCCCTCAGAAGCCTGTGTGAACAACACCCTCTCAGTACAGTCAGAAAAACTGTGGAAGGCCCCTCAGAAGCCTGTGTAAACAACACCCTTTCAGTACAGTCAGAAATATAGTGGGAGGTCCCTCAGAACCCTGTGTGAACAACAGCCTCTCAGTACAGTCAGAAATATAGTGGGAGGCCCCTCAGAAGCCTGTGAAAACAACACACTCTCAGTACAGTCAGAAACACTGTGGAAGGCCCCTCAGAAGCCTGTGTGAAAAACACACTCTCAGTACAGTCAGAGAAACAGTGGAATGCCCCTCAGAAGCCTGTGTAAACAACATCCTTTCAGTACAGTCAGAAATGTATGGGTGGTCCCTCAGAAGCCTGTGCAAACAACACCCTCTCCGTACAGTCAGAAATATAGTGGGATGTCCCTCAGAAGCCTGTGTAAAAAACAACCTCTCAGTACAGTCAGAAATGTAGTGGGTGGTCCCTCAGAAGCCTGTGTAAACAACACCCTCTCAGTACAGTCTGAAAAAGAGTGGAAGGCCCCTCAGAAGCCTGTGTAAAGAGCATCATCTCAGTACTGTCAGAAATATAGTGGGAGGTCCCTCAGAAGCCTGTGTAAACCACACCCTCTCAGTACTGTCAGAAATGTAGTGTGAGATCCCTCAGAAGCCTGTGTAAACAACACCCTCTCAGTACAGTAAGAAACACAGTGGAAGGCCCCTCAGAAGCCTGTGTGAACAACACCCTCTCAGTACAGTCAGAAAAACAGTGGAAGGCCCCTCAGAAGCCTGTGTAAACAACACCCTCTCAGTACCGTTAGAAATATAGTGGGAGGTCCCTCAGAAGCCTGTGTAAACAACACCCTCTCAGTACAGTCAGAAACACGGTGGAAGGCCCCTCTGAAGCCTGTGTAAACAACACGCTCTCATTACAGTCAGAAATGTAGTGTGAGATCCCTCAGAAGCCTGTGTAAACAACACCCTCTCAGTACAGTAAGAAACACAGTGGAAGGCCCCTCAGAAGCCTGTGTGAACAACACCCTCTCAGTACAGTCAGAAAAACAGTGGAAGGCCCCTCAGAAGCCTGTGTAAACAACACCCTCTCAGTACCGTTAGAAATATAGTGGGAGGTCCCTCAGAAGCCTGTGTAAACAACACCCTCTCAGTACAGTCAGAAACACGGTGGAAGGCCCCTCTGAAGCCTGTGTAAACAACACGCTCTCATTACAGTCAGAAATATAGTGGGAGGTCCCTCAGAAGCCTGTGTAAACAACACACTCTCAGTACAGTCAGAAACACGGTGGAAGGCCTCTCTGAAGCCTGTGTAAACAACACCCTCTCAGTACAGTCAGAAATATAGTGGGAGGTCCCTCTGAAGCCAGTGTAAAAACTCCCTCTCAGCACAGTCAGAAATGTACTGGGAGGTCCCTCAGAAGCCTGTGTAAACAACACCCTCTCTGTACAGTCAGAAATATAGTGGGAAGTCCCTCAGAACTCCGTGTAAACAACACCCACCCAGTACAGTCAGAAATATAGTGGGATGTCCCTCAGATGCCTCTGTAAAAAACAACCTCTCAGTACAATCAGAAATATAGTGGGAGGTCCCTCAGAAGCCGGTGTAAACAACACCCTCTTAGTACAGTAAGAAATATAGGGGGTGGTCCCTCAGAAGCCCCTGTAAAGAGCATCCTCTCAGTACAGTCAGAAATATAGTGGGAGGTCCCTCAGAAGCCTGTGTAAACATCACCCTCTCAGCACTGTCAGAAATATAGTGTGAGGTCCCTCAGAAGTCTGTGTAAACAACACCCTCTCAGTACAGTCAGAAACACAGTGGAAGGCCCCTCAGAAGCCTTTGTGAACAACACCCTCTCAGTAAAGTCAAAAAACATGGAAGGCCCCTCAGAAACCTTTGTAAACAACACCCTCTGAGTACAGTCAGAAATATAGTGGGAGGTCCCTCAGAAGCCTGTGTGAACAACACCCTGTCAGTACAGTCAGAATTATAGTGGGAGGTCCCTCAGTAGCCTGTGTAAACAACACCCTCTCAGTACAGTCAGAAATATAGTGGGAGGTCCCTCAGAAGCCTGTGTAAACAACACCCTCTCAGTACAGTCAGAAATATTGTGGGAGGCCGCTCAGAAGCCAGTGTAAACAACACCCTCTCAGTACAGTAAGAAATATAGTGGGAGGTCCCTCTGAAGCCTGTGTAAACAACACCCTCTCAGTACAGTCCGAAATATAGTGGTAGGCCCCTCAGAAGCCTGTGTAAACAGCACCCTCTCAGTACAGTCAGAAATATAGTTGAAGGCCCGTCAGAAGCCTGTGTGAACAACACCCTCTCAGTACAGTCAGAAAAACAGTGGAAGGCCACTCAGAAGCCTGTATAACAACACCCTCTCAGTACAGTCAGAAATATAGTGGGAGGTCCCTCAGAAGCCTGTGTAAACAACACCCTCTCAGTACAGTCAGAAATATAGTGGGAGGACCCTCAGAATTCTGTGTAAACAATACCCTCTCAGTACAGTCAGAAATATAGTGGGATGTCCCTCAGAAGCCTGCGCAAACAACACCCTCTCATTAGAGTCAGAAACACGGTGGAAGGCCCCTCTGAAGCCTGTGCAAACAACACGCTCTCATAACAGTCAGAAATATTGTGGGATGTCCCTCAGAAGCCTGTGTAAACAGCACCCGCTCAGTACAGTCAGAAATAGAGTGGGAGGCCCCTCAGATGCCTGTGTAAACAAGATCCTCTCAGTACAGTCAGAAATATAGTGGAAGGCCCGTTAGAAACCTCTGTGAACAACACCCTCTCAGTACAGTCAGAAAAACAGTGGAAGGCACCTCAGAAGCCTGTGTAAACAACACCCTCTCAGTACAGTCAGAAATATAGTGGAGGTCCCTCAGAAGCCTTTGTGAACAACACCCTCTCAGTACAGTCAGAAACACGGTGGAAGGCCTCTCTGAAGCCTGTGTAAACAACACCCTCTCAGTACAGTCAGAAATATAGTGGGAGGTCCCTCTGAAGCCTGTGTAAAAACACCCTCTCAGCACAGTCAGAAATGTACTGGGAGGTCCCTCAGAAGCCTGGGTAAACAACACCCTCTCTGTACAGTCAGAAATATAGTGGGACGTCCCTCAGAAGCCCGTGTAAACAACACCCACCCAGTACAGTCAGAAATATAGTGGATGTCCCTCAGAAGCCTGTGTAAAAAACAACCTCTCAGTACAGTCAGAAATATAGTGGGAGGTCCCTCAGAAGCCTGTGTAAACAACTCCCTCTTAGTACAGTAAGAAATATAGGGGGTGTTCCCTCAGAAGCCCGTGTAAAGAGCATCCTCTCAGTACAGTCAGAAATATAGTGGGAGGTCCCTCAGAAGCCTGTGTAAACAACACACTCTCAGCACTGTCAAAAATATAGTGTGAGGTCCCTCAGAAGTCTGTGTAAACAACACCCTCTCAGTACAGTCAGAAACACAGTGGCAGGCCCCTCAGAAGCCTTTGTGAACAACACCCTCTCATTAAAGTCAAAAAACATGGAAGGCCCCTCAGAAACCTCTGTAAACAACACCCTCTGAGCACAGTCAGAAATATAGTGGGAGGTCCCTCAGAAGCATGTGTGAACAACACCCTGTCAGTACAGTCAGAATTATAGTGGGAGGTCCCTCAGTAGCCTGTGTAAACAACACCCTCTCAGTACAGTCAGAAATATAGTGGGAGGTCCCTCTGAAGCCTGTGTAAACAACACCCTCTCAGAACTGTCAGAAATATTGTGGGAGGCCCCTCAGAAGCCTGTGTAAACAACACCCTCTCAGTACAGTAAGAAATATAGTGGGAGGTCCCTCTGAAGCCTGTGTAAACAACACCCTCTCAGTACAGTCAGAAATATAGTGGTAGGCCCCTCAGAAGCCTGTGTAAACAGCACCCTCTCAGTACAGTCAGAAATATAGTTGATGGCCCGTCAGAAGCCTGTGTGAACAACACCCTCTCAGTACAGTCAGAAAAACAGTGGAAGGCCCCTCAGAAGCCTGTATAACAACACCCTCTCAGTACAGACAGAAATATAGTGGGAGGTCCCACAGAGTTCTGTGAAAACAACACCCTCTCAGTACAGTCAGAAATATAGTGGGATATCCCTCAGAAGCCTGGGCAAACAACACCCTCTCATTACAGTCAGAAACACGGTGGAAGGCCCCTCTGAAGCCTGTGTAAACAACACGCTCTCATTACAGTCAGAAATATAGTGGGATGTCCCTCAGAAGCCTGTGTAAACAGCACCCGCTCAGTACAGTCAGAAATAGAGTGGGAGGCCCCTCAGATGCCTGTGTAAACAACACCCTCTCAGTACAGTCAGAAAAACAGTGGAAGGCCCCTCCGAAGCTTGTGTAAACAACACCCTCTCAGTACAGTCAGAAATATAGTGGAGGTCCCTCAGAAGCCTTTGTGAACAACACCCTCTCAGTACAGTCAGAAACACGGTGGAAGGCCTCTCTGAAGCCTGTGTAAACAACACCCTCTCAGTACAGTCAGAAATATAGTGGGAGGTCCCTCTGAAGCCTGTGTAAAAACACCCTCTCAGCACAGTCAGAAATGTACTGGGAGGTCCCTCAGAAGCCTGTGTAAACAACACCCTCTCTGTACAGTCAGAAAAACAGTGGAAGGCCCCTCAGAAGCCTGTATAACAACACCCTCTCAGTACAGTCAGAAATATAGTGGGAAGTCCCTCAGAAGCCCGTGTAAACAACACCCACCCAGTACAATCAGAAATATAGTGGGATGTCCCTCAGAAGCCTGTGTAAAAAACAACCTCTCAGTACAGTCAGAAACACAGTGGAAGGCCTCTCAGAAGCCTTTGTGAACAACAGCCTCTCAGTAAAGTCAAAAAACATGGAAGGCCCCTCAGAAACCTCTGTAAACAACACCCTCTGAGTACAGTCAGAAATATAGTGGGAGGTCCCTCAGAAGCCTGTGTGAACAACACCCTGTCAGTACAGTCAGAATTATAGTAGGAGGTCCCTCAGTAGCCTGTGTAAACAACACCCTCTCAGTACAGTCAGAAATATAGTGGGAGGTCCCTCAGAAGCCTGTGCAAACAACACCCTCTCATTACAGTCAGAAACACGGTGGAAGGCCCCTCTGAAGCCTGTGTAAACAACACGCTCTCATAACAGTCAGAAATATAGTGGGATGTCCCTCAGAAGCCTGTGTAAACAGCACCCGCTCAGTACAGTCAGAAATAGAGTGGGAGGCCCCTCAGATGCCTGTGTAAACAAGATCCTCTCAGTACAGTCAGAAATATAGTGGAAGGCCCGTTAGAAACCTCTGTGAACAACACCCTCTCAGTACAGTCAGAAAAACAGTGGAAGGCCCCTCAGAAGCCTGTGTAAACAACACCCTCTCAGTACAGTCAGAAATATAGTGGAGGTCCCTCAGAAGCCTTTGTGAACAACACCCTCTCAGTACAGTCAGAAACACGGTGGAAGGCCTCTCTGAAGCCTGTGTAAACAACACCCTCTCAGTACAGTCAGAAATATAGTGGGAGGTCCCTCTGAAGCCTGTGTAAAAACACCCTCTCAGCACAGTCAGAAATGTACTGGGAGGTCCCTCAGAAGCCTGGGTAAACAACACCCTCTCTGTACAGTCAGAAATATAGTGGGACGTCCCTCAGAAGCCCGTGTAAACAACACCCACCCAGTACAGTCAGAAATATAGTGGATGTCCCTCAGAAGCCTGTGTAAAAAACAACCTCTCAGTACAGTCAGAAATATAGTGGGAGGTCCCTCAGAAGCCTGTGTAAACAACTCCCTCTTAGTACAGTAAGAAATATAGGGGGTGTTCCCTCAGAAGCCCGTGTAAAGAGCATCCTCTCAGTACAGTCAGAAATATAGTGGGAGGTCCCTCAGAAGCCTGTGTAAACAACACACTCTCAGCACTGTCAAAAATATAGTGTGAGGTCCCTCAGAAGTCTGTGTAAACAACACCCTCTCAGTACAGTCAGAAACACAGTGGAAGGCCCCTCAGAAGCCTTTGTGAACAACACCCTCTCAGTAAAGTCAAAAAACATGGAAGGCCCCTCAGAAACCTCTGTAAACAACACCCTCTGAGTACAGTCAGAAATATAGTGGGAGGTCCCTCAGAAGCCTGTGTGAACAACACCCTGTCAGTACAGTCAGAATTATAGTGGGAGGTCCCTCAGTAGCCTGTGTAAACAACACCCTCTCAGTACAGTCAGAAATATAGTGGGAGGTCCCTCAGAAGCCTGTGTAAACAACACCCTCTCAGAACAGTCAGAAATATTGTGGGAGGCCCCTCAGAAGCCTGTGTAAACAACAGCCTCTCAGTACAGTAAGAAATATAGTGGGAGGTCCCTCTGAAGCCTGTGTAAACAACACCCTCTCAGTACAGTCAGAAATATAGTGGTAGGCCCCTCAGAAGCCTGTGTAAACAGCACCCTCTCAGTACAGTCAGAAATATAGTTGAAGGCCCATCAGAAGCCTGTGTGAACAACACCCTCTCAGTACAGTCAGAAAAACAGTGGAAGGCCCCTCAGAAGCCTGTATAACAACACCCTCTCAGTACAGTCAGAAATATAGTGGGAGGTCCCTCAGAAGCCTGTGTAAACAACACCCGCTCAGTACAGACAGAAATATAGTGGGAGGTCCCACAGAATTCTGTGAAAACAACACCCTCTCAGTACAGTCAGAAATATAGTGGGATGTCCCTCAGAAGCCTGGGCAAACAACACCCTCTCATTACAGTCAGAAACACGGTGGAAGGCCCCTCTGAAGCCTGTGTAAACAACACGCTCTCATTACAGTCAGAAATATAGTGGATGTCCCTCAGAAGCCTGTGTAAACAGCACCCGCTCAGTACAGTCAGAAATAGAGTGGGAGGCCCCTCAGATGCCTGTGTAAACAAGATCCTCTCAGTACAGAATGAAATATAGTGGAAGGCCCGTTACAAACCTCTGCGAACAACACCCTCTCAGTACAGTCAGAAAAACAGTGGAAGGCCCCTCCGAAGCTTGTGTAAACAACACCCTCTCAGTACAGTCAGAAATATAGTGGAGGTCCCTCAGAAGCCTTTGTGAACAACACCCTCTCAGTACAGTCAGAAACACGGTGGAAGGCCTCTCTGAAGCCTGTGTAAACAACACCCTCTCAGTACAGTCAGAAATATAGTGGGAGGTCCCTCTGAAGCCTGTGTAAAAACACCCTCTCAGCACAGTCAGAAATGTACTGGGAGGTCCCTCAGAAGCCTGTGTAAACAACACCCTCTCTGTACAGTCAGAAATATAGTGGTAGGCCCCTCAGAAGCCTGTGTAAACAGCACCCTCTCAGTACAGTCAGAAAAACAGTGGAAGGCCCCTCAGAAGCCTGTATAACAACACCCTCTCAGTACAGTCAGAAATATAGTGGGAATTCCCTCAGAAGCCCGTGTAATCAACAGCCACCCAGTACAATCAGAAATATAGTGGGATGTCCCTCAGAAGCCTGTGTAAAAAACAACCTCTCATTACAGTCAGAAACACAGTGGAAGGCCCCTCAGAAGCCTTTGTGAACAACACCCTCTCAGTAAAGTCAAAAAACATGGAAGGCCCCTCAGAAACCTCTGTAAACAACACCCTCTGAGTACAGTCAGAAATATAGTGGGAGGTCCCTCAGAAGCCTGTGTGAACAACACCCTGTCAGTACAGTCAGAATTATAGTTGGAGGTCCCTCAGTAGCCTGTGTAAACAACACCCTCTCAGTACAGTCAGAAATATAGTGGGAGGTCCCTCAGAAGCCTGTGTAAACAACACCCTCTCAGAACAGTCAGAAATATTGTGGTAGGCCCCTCAGAAGCCTGTGTAAACAACACCCTCTCAGTACAGTAAGAAATATAGTGGGAGGTCCCTCTGAAGCCTGTGTAAACAATACCCTCTCAGTACAGTCAGAAATATAGTGGTAGGCCCCTCAGAAGCCTGTGTAAACAGCACCCTCTCAGTACAGTGAGAAATATAGTTGAAGGCCCGTCAGAAGCCTGTGTGAACAACACCCTCTCAGTACAGTCAGAAAAACAGTGGAAGGCCCCTCCGAAGCCTGTGTAAACAAAACCCTCTCAGTACAGTCAGAAATATAGTGGAGGTCCCTCAGAAGCCTTTGTGAACAACACCCTCCCAGTACAGTCAGAAACACGGTGGAAGGCCTCTCTGAAGCCTGTGTAAACAACACCCTCTCAGTACAGTCAGAAATATAGTGGGAGGTCCCTTTGAAGCCTGTGTAAAAACACCCTCTCAGCACAGTCAGAAATGTACTGGGAGGTCCCTCAGAAGCCTGTGTAAACAACACCCTCTCTGTACAGTCAGAAATATAGTGGTAGGCCCCTCAGAAGCCTGTGTAAACAGCACCCTCTCAGTACAGTCAGAAATATAGTTGAAGGCCCGTCAGAAGCCTGTGTGAACAACACCCTCTCAGTACAGTCAGAAAAACAGTGGAAGGCCCCTCAGAAGCCTGTATAACAACACCCTCTCAGTACAGTCAGAAATATAGTGGGAAGTCCCTCAGAAGCCCGTGTAAACAACACCCACCCAGTACAGTCAGAAATATAGTGGGATGTCCCTCAGAAGCCTGTGTAAAAAACAACCTCTCAGTACAGTCAGAAATATAGTGGGAGGTCCCTCAGAAGCCTGTGTAAACAACACCCTCTTAGTACAGTGAGAAATATAGGGGGTGGTCCCTCAGAAGCCCCTGTAAAGAGCATCCTCTCAGTACAGTCAGAAATATAGTGGGAGGTCCCTCAGAAGCCTGCGAAAACAACACCCTTTCAGTACAGTCAGAAATATAGTGCGAGGTCCCTCAGAAGCCTGTGTGAACAACAGCCTCTCAGTACAGTCAGAAATATAGTGGGAGGTCCCTCAGACGCCTGTGTAAACAACATCTTCTCAGCAAGTCAGAAATATAGTGGGAGGTCCCTCAGAAGCCTACGTAAACAACAGCCTCTCAGTACAGTCAGAAATATAGTGGGAGTCCCTCAGAAATCTGTGCAATAAACACCCTTTCAGTACAGTCAGAAATATAGTGGGAGATCCCTCAGAAGCCAGTGTGAACAACACCATCTCAGTATAGTCAGAAAAAGAGTGGGGGGTCCCTCAGAAGCCAGTGTAAATAACACCATCTCAGTACAGTCAGAAATATAGTGGGAGGTCCCTCAGAAGCCTGTGTAAACAACACCCTCTCAGTGCAGTAAGAAATATAGTGGGAGGTCCCTCAGAAGCCTGTGTGAACAACAGCCTCTCAGTACAGTCAGAAATATAGTGGGAGGTCCCTCAGAAGCCTGTGTGAACAACAGCATCTCAGTACAGTCAGAAATATAGTGGGAGGTCCCTCAGAAGCCTGTGTAAACAACACCCTCTCAGTACAGTCAAAAATACAGTGGGAGGCCCCTCAGAAGCCTGTGTACACAACACCCTCTCAGTACAGTGAGAAATATAGTGGGAGGTCCCTCAGAAGCCTGTGTGAACAACACCCTCTCAGTACAGTCAGAAATATACTGGGAGGTCCCTCAGAAGCCTGTGTAAACAACACCCTCTCAGTACAGTCAGAAATATAGTGGGAGGTCCATCAGAAGCCTGTGTAAACAACACCCTCTCAGTACATCAGAAATATAGTGGGAGGTCCCTCAGAAGTCTGTGCAAACAACACCCTCTCAGTACAGTGAGAAATATAGTGGGAGGTCCGTCAGAATCCTGTGTAAACAACACCCTCTCAGTATAGTCAGATATATAGTGGGAGGACCCTCAGAAGCCTGTGTAAACAACACCCTCTCAGTACAGTCAGAAACACAGTGGAAGGCCGCTCAGAAGCCGGTGTGAACAACACCCTCTCAGTAAAGTCAGAAAAACAGTGGAAGGCCCCTCAGAAGCCTGTGTAAACGACACCTTCTCAGTACAGTCAGAAAAACAGTGGAAGTCCCCTCAGAAGCCTGTGAAAACAACACCCTTTCAGTACTGTCAGAAATATAGTGGGAGGTCCCTCAGAAGCCTGTGTGAACAACAGCATCTCAGTACAGTCAGAAATAAAGTGGGAGGTCCCTCAGAAGCCTGTGTAAACAACACCCTCTCAGTACAGTCAGAAATATAGTGGGAGTTCCCTCAGAAGCCTATGTAAACAACACCCTCTCAGTACAGTCAAAAATATAGTGGGAGGCACCTCAGAAGCCTGTGTAAACAACACCCTCTCAGTAAAGTGAGTAATATAGTGGGAGGTCCCTCAGAAGCCTGAGTGAACAACACCCTCTCAGTACAGTCAGAAATATACTGGGAGGTCCCTCAGGAGTCTGTGTAAACAACACCATCTCAGCACAGTCAGACATATAGTGGGAGGTCCATCAGAAGCCTGTGTAAACAACACCCTCTCAGTACATTCAGAAATATAGTGGGAGATCCCTCAGCAGCCTGTGTAAACAAGACCCTCTCAGTAGAGTCAGAAATATTCTGGGAGGTCCGTCAGTAGCCTGTGTAAACAACACCATCTCAGTACAGTAAGAAATATAGTTACAGTTCCCTCAGAAGCCTGTGTAAACAGCACCCTTTCAGTACAGTCAGAAATATAGCGGGAGGTCACTCAGAAGCCTGTGTAAACAACACCCTCTCAGTACAGTCAAAAATATAGTGGGAGGCCCCTCAGAAGCCTGTGTAAACAACAACATCTCAGTACAGTGAGAAAAATAGTGGGAGGTCCCTCAGAAGCCTGTGTGAACAACACCCTCTCAGTACAGTCAGAAATATACTGGGAGGACCCTCAGAAGCCTCTGAAAACAACACCATCTCAGTACAGTCAGAAATATAGTGGGAGGTCCATCAGAAGCCTGTGTAAACAAGACTCTCTCAGTACAGTCAGAAATATAGTGGGAGGTCCCTCAGAAGTCTGTGTAAACAACACCCTCTCAGTACAGCCAGAAATATAGTGGGAGGTCCCTCAGAAGCCGGTGTGAAGAACACCCTCTCAGTAAAGTCAGAAAAACTGTGGAAGGCCCCTCAGAAGCCTGTGTAAATGACACCTTCTCAGTACAGTCAGAAATATAGTGGGAGGTCCCGCAGAAGCCTGTGTGTACAACACCCTCTCAGTACAGTCAGAAAAACAGTGGAAGGCCCCTCAGAAGCCAGCAAAAACAACACCCTTTCAGTACAGTCAGAAATATAGTGGGAGGTCCCTCAGAAGCCTGTGTGAACAACAGCATCTCAGTACAGTCAGAAATATACTGGGAGGTCCCTCAGAAGCCTGTGTAAACAACACCCTCTCAGTACAGTCAGAAATATAGTGGGAGGTCCCTCAGAAGCCTGTGTAAACAACACCCTCTCAGTACAGTCAAAAATATAGTGGGAGGCCCCTCAGAAGCCTGAGTAAACAACACCCTCTCAGTACAGTGAGAAATTTAGTCGGAGGTCCCTCAGAAGCCTGTGTGAACAACACCCTCTCAGTACAGTCAGAAATATAGTGGGAGGTCCCTCAGAAGTCTGTGTAAAACAACACCCTCTCAGTACAGAAAGAAATATAGTGGGAGGTCACTTAGAAGCCTGTGTAAACAAAACCCTCTCAGTACAGTCAGGAATATAGTGGGAGTCCCTCAGAAGTCTGTGTAAACAACACCCTTTCAGTACAGTCAGAAATATAGTGGGAGGTCCCTCAGAAGCCTGTGTGAACAACAGCCTCTCAGTACAGTCAGAAATATAGTGGGAGGTCCCTCAGACGCCTGTGTAAACAACATCTTCTCAGCAAGTCAGAAATATAGTGGGAGGTCCGTCAGAAGCCTGTGTAAACAACACCCTGTCAGTACAGTCAGAAATATACTGGGAGGTCCCTCAGAAGCCTGTGTAAACATCACCCTCTCAGTACAGTCAGAAAAACAGTGGAAGGCCCCTCAGAAGGCGGTGTGAACAAGACCCTTTCAGTAAAGTCAGAAAAAACAGTGGAAGGCCCCTCAGAAGCCTGTGCAAATAACACCCTCTCCATACAGTAAGAAATATAGTAGGAGGTCCCTCAGATGCCTGTGTGAACAACAGCCTCTCAGTACAGTCAGAAATATAGTGGGAGGCCCCTCAGAAGCCTGTGTAAACAACACCCTCTCAGTAAGTCAGAAATATAGTTTAAGTTCCCTCAGAAGCCTGTGTATACAACACCCTGTCAGTACAGTCAGAAATAAAGTGGGTGGCCCCTCAGAAGCCTGTGTAAACAACACCCTTTCAGTCCAGTCAGAAATATAGTGGGAGGTCCCTCAGAAGCCTCTGTGAACAACTGCCTCTCAGTTACGTTGGAAATATAGTGGGAGGTCCCTCAGAAGCCTGTGTAAACAACAACCTCTCAGTACAGTCAGAAACACAGTGGAAGGTTCCTCAGAAGTCTGTGTAAACAACACCCTCTCAGTAAAGTCAGAAACACAGTGGAAGGCCCCTCAGAAGCCTTTGTGAACAACACCCTCTCAGTAAAGTCAAAAAACATGGAAGGCCCCTCAGAAACCTCTGTAAACAATACCCTCTGAGTACAGTCAGAAATATAGTGGGAGGTCCCTCAGAAGCCTGTGTGAACAACACCCTGTCAGTACAGTCAGAATTATAGTGGGAGGTCCCTCAGTAGCCTGTGTAAACAGCACCCTCTCAGTACAGTCAGAAATATAGTGGGAGGTCCCTCAGAAGCCTGTGTAAACAACACCCTCTCAGTACAGTCAGAAATATTGTGGGAGGCCCCTCAGAAGCCTGTGTAAACAACACCCTCTCAGTACAGTAAGAAATATAGTGGGACGTCCCTCTGAAGCCTGTGTAAACAACACCCTCTCAGTACCGTCAGAAATATAGTGGTAGGCCCCTCAGAAGCCTGTGTAAACAGCACACTCTCAGTACAGTCAGAAATATAGTTGAAGGCCCGTCAGAAGCCTGTGTGAACAACACCCTCTCAGTATAGTCAGAAAAACAGTGGAAGGCCCCTCAGAAGCCTGTATAACAACACCCTCTCAGTACAGTCAGAAAAACAGTGGAAGGCCCCTCCGAAGCCTGTGTAAACAAAACCCTCTCAGTACAGTCAGAAATATAGTGCAGGTCCCTCAGAAGCCTTTGTGAACAACACCCTCTCAGTACAGTCAGAAACACGGTGGAAGGCCTCTCTGAAGCCTGTGTAAACAACACCCTCTCAGTACAGTCAGAAATATAGTGGGAGGTCCCTTTGAAGCCTGTGTAAAAACACCCTCTCAGCACAGTCAGAAATGTACTGGGAAGTCCCTCAGAAGCCTGTGTAAACAACACCCTCTCTGTACAGTCAGAAATATAGTGGTAGGCCCCTCAGAAGCCTGTGTAAACAGCACCTTCTCAGTACAGTCAGAAATATAGTTGAAGGCCCGTCAGAAGCCTGTGTGAACAACACCCTCTCAGTACAGTCAGAAAAACAGTGGAAGGCCCCTCAGAAGCCTGTATAACAACACCCTCTCAGTACAGTCAGAAATATAGTGGGAAGTCCCTCAGAAGCCCGTGTAAACAACACCCACCCAGTACAGTCAGAAATATAGTGGGTGGTCCCTCAGAAGCCTGTGTGAACAACAGCCTCTCAGTACAATCAGAAATATAGAGGGAGGTCCCTCAGAAGCCTGTGAAAACAACACACTCTCCATACAGTCAGAAACACTGTGGAAGGCCCCTCAGAAGCCTGTGTGAAAAACACACTCTCAGTACTGTCAGAGAAACAGTGGAATGCCCCTCAGAAGCCTGTGTAAACAACATCCTTTCAGTACAGTCAGAAATGTAGTGGGTGGTCCCTCAGAAGCCTGTGTAAACAACACCCTCTCAGTACAGTCAGAAATATAGTGGGAGGTCCCTCAGAAGTCTGTGTAAAACAACACCCTCTCAGTACAGAAAGAAATATAGTGGGAGGTCACTTAGAAGCCTGTGTAAACAAAACCCTCTCAGTACAGTCAGAAATATAGTGGGAGTCCCTCAGAAGTCTGTGTAAACAACACCCTTTCAGTACAGTCAGAAATATAGTTGGAGGTCCCTCAGAAGCCTGTGTGAACAACAGCCTCTCAGTACAGTCAGAAATATAGTGGGAGGTCCCTCAGACGCCTGTGTAAACAACATCTTCTCAGCAAGTCAGAAATATAGTGGGAGGTCCGTCAGAAGCCTGTGTAAACAACACCCTGTCAGTACAGTCAGAAATATACTGGGAGGTCCCTCAGAAGCCTGTGTAAACATCACCCTCTCAGTACAGTCAGAAAAACAGTGGAAGGCCCCTCAGAAGGCGGTGTGAACAAGACCCTTTCAGTAAAGTCAGAAAAAACAGTGGAAGGCCCCTCAGAAGCCTGTGCAAATAACACCCTCTCCATACAGTAAGAAATATAGTAGGAGGTCCCTCAGATGCCTGTGTGAACAACAGCCTCTCAGTACAGTCAGAAATATAGTGGGAGGCCCCTCAGAAGCCTGTGTAAACAACACCCTCTCAGTAAGTCAGAAATATAGTTTAAGTTCCCTCAGAAGCCTGTGTGAACAACACCCTGTCAGTACAGTCAGAAATAAAGTGGGTGGCCCCTCAGAAGCCTGTGTAAACAACACCCTTTCAGTCCAGTCAGAAATATAGTGGGAGGTCCCTCAGAAGCCTCTGTGAACAACTGCCTCTCAGTTACGTTGGAAATATAGTGGGAGGTCCCTCAGAAGCCTGTGTAAACAACACCCTCTCAGTACAGTCAGAAACACAGTGGAAGGTTCCTCAGAAGTCTGTGTAAACAACACCCTCTCAGTAAAGTCAGAAACACAGTGGAAGGCCCCTCAGAAGCCTGTGTAAACAACACCCTCTCAGTAAAGTCAGAAACACAGTGGAAGGCCCCTCAGAAGCCTTTGTGAACAACACCCTCTCAGTAAAGTCAAAAAACATGGAAGGCCCCTCAGAAACCTCTGTAAACAATACCCTCTGAGTACAGTCAGAAATATAGTGGGAGGTCCCTCAGAAGCCTGTGTGAACAACACCCTGTCAGTACAGTCAGAATTATAGTGGGAGGTCCCTCAGTAGCCTGTGTAAACAGCACCCTCTCAGTACAGTCAGAAATATAGTGGGAGATCCCTCAGAAGCCTGTGTAAACAACACCCTCTCAGTACAGTCAGAAATATTGTGGGAGGCCCCTCAGAAGCCTGTGTAAACAACACCCTCTCAGTACAGTAAGAAATATAGTGGGACGTCCCTCTGAAGCCTGTGTAAACAACACCCTCTCAGTACCGTCAGAAATATAGTGGTAGGCCCCTCAGAAGCCTGTGTAAACAGCACACTCTCAGTACAGTCAGAAATATAGTTGAAGGCCCGTCAGAAGCCTGTGTGAACAACACCCTCTCAGTATAGTCAGAAAAACAGTGGAAGGCCCCTCAGAAGCCTGTATAACAACACCCTCTCAGTACAGTCAGAAAAACAGTGGAAGGCCCCTCCGAAGCCTGTGTAAACAAAACCCTCTCAGTACAGTCAGAAATATAGTGCAGGTCCCTCAGAAGCCTTTGTGAACAACACCCTCTCAGTACAGTCAGAAACACGGTGGAAGGCCTCTCTGAAGCCTGTGTAAACAACACCCTCTCAGTACAGTCAGAAATATAGTGGGAGGTCCCTTTGAAGCCTGTGTAAAAACACCCTCTCAGCACAGTCAGAAATGTACTGGGAAGTCCCTCAGAAGCCTGTGTAAACAACACCCTCTCTGTACAGTCAGAAATATAGTGGTAGGCCCCTCAGAAGCCTGTGTAAACAGCACCTTCTCAGTACAGTCAGAAATATAGTTGAAGGCCCGTCAGAAGCCTGTGTGAACAACACCCTCTCAGTACAGTCAGAAAAACAGTGGAAGGCCCCTCAGAAGCCTGTATAACAACACCCTCTCAGTACAGTCAGAAATATAGTGGGAAGTCCCTCAGAAGCCCGTGTAAACAACACCCACCCAGTACAGTCAGAAATATAGTGGGTGGTCCCTCAGAAGCCTGTGTGAACAACAGCCTCTCAGTACAATCAGAAATATAGAGGGAGGTCCCTCAGAAGCCTGTGAAAACAACACACTCTCCATACAGTCAGAAACACTGTGGAAGGCCCCTCAGAAGCCTGTGTGAAAAACACACTCTCAGTACTGTCAGAGAAACAGTGGAATGCCCCTCAGAAGCCTGTGTAAACAACATCCTTTCAGTACAGTCAGAAATGTAGTGGGTGGTCCCTCAGAAGCCTGTGTAAACAACACCCTCTCAGTACAGTCAGAAATATAGTGGGATGTCCCTCAGAAGCCTGTGTAAAAAACAACCTCTCAGTACAGTCAGAAATATAGTGGGAGGTCCCTCAGAAGCCTGTGTAAACAACACCCTCTTAGTACAGTGAGAAATATAGGGGGTGGTCCCTCAGAAGCCCCTGTAAAGAGCATCCTCTCAGTACAGTCAGAAATATAGTGGGAGGTCCCTCAGAAGCCTGTGTAAACAACACCCTCTCAGCACTGTCAGAAATATAGTGTGAGGTCCCTCAGAAGTCTGTGTAAACAACACCCTCTCAGTACAGTCAGAAACACAGTGGAAGGCCCCTCAGAAGCCTTTGTGAACAACACCCTCTCAGTAAAGTCAAAAAACATGGAAGGCCCCTCAGAAACCTCTGTAAACAACACCCTCTCAGTACAGTCAGAAATATAGTTGAAGGCCCGTCAGAAGCCTGTGTGAACAACACCCTCTCAGTATAGTCAGAAAAACAGTGGAAGGCCCCTCAGAAGCCTGTATAACAACACCCTCTCAGTACAGTCAGAAATATAGTGGGAGGTCCCCCAGAAGCCTGTGTAAACAACACCCTCTCAGTACAGACAGAAATATAGTGGGAGGTCCCACAGAATTCTGTGTAAACAACACCCTCTCAGTACAGTCAGAAATATAGTGGGATGTCCCTCAGAAGCCTGTGCAAACAACAGCCTCTCATTACAGTCAGAAACACGGTGGAAGGCCCCTCTGAAGCCTGTGTAAACAACACGCTCTCATTACAGTCAGAAATATAGTGGGATGTCCCTCAGAAGCCTGTGTAAACAGCACCCGCTCAGTACAGTCAGAAATAGAGTGGGAGGCCCCTCAGATGCCTGTGTAAACAAGATCCTCTCAGTACAGTCAGAAATATAGTGGAAGGCCCGTTAGAAACCTTTGTGAACAACACCCTCTCAGTACAGTCAGAAAAACAGTGGAAGGCCCCTCAGAAGCCTGTGTAAACAACACCCACTCAGTACAGTCAGAAATATAGTGGGAGGTCCCTCAGAAGCCTGTGTAAACAACACCCTCTCAGCACAGTCATAAATATAGTGGGAGACCCCTCAGAAGCCTGTGTGAACAACACGCTCTCAGTACAATCAGAAATATAGAGGGAGGTCCCTCAGAAGCCTGTGTAAACAACACCCTCTCAGTACACTCAGAAATATAGTGAGAGGCCCCTCAGAAGCCTGTGAAAACAACACACTCTCCGTACAGTCAGAAACACTGTGGAAGGCCCCTCAGAAGCCTGTGTGAAAAACACACTCTCAGTACAGTCAGAGAAACAGTGGAATGCCCCTCAGAAGCCTGTGTAAACAACATCCTTTCAGTACAGTCAGAAATGTAGTGGGTGGTCCCTCAGAAGCCTGTGTAAACAACACCCTCTCAGTACAGTCAGAAATATAGTGGGATGTCCCTCAGAAGCCTGTGTAAAAAACAACCTCTCAGTACAGTCAGAAATATAGTGGGAGGTCCCTCAGAAGCCTGTGTAAACAACACCCTCTTAGTACAGTAAGAAATATAGGGGGAGGTCCCTCAGAAGCCCGTGTAAACAACACCCTCTCAGTACAGTCAGAAAAAGAGTGGAAGGCCCCTCAGAAGCCTGTGTAAAGAGCATCCTCTCAGTACTGTCAGAAATATAGTGGGAGGTCCCTCAGAAGCCTGTGGAAACAACACCCTCTCAGTACTGTCAGAAATGTAGTGTGAGGTTCCTCAGAAGCCTGTGTAAACAACACCCTCTCAGTACAGTCAGAAATATAGTGGGATGTCCCTCAGAAGCCTGTGTTAACAACAACCTGTCTGTATAGTCAGAAATATAATGGGAGGTCCCTCAGAAGCTTCTGTGAACAACACCCTCTCAGTACAGTCAGAAACACAGTGGAAGGCCCCTCAGAAGCCTTTGTGAACAAAACCCTCTCAGTAAAGTCGAAAAATAGTGGAAGGCCCCTCAGAAACCTTTGTAAACAACACCCTCTCAGTAAAGTCAGAAATATAGTGGGAGGTCCCTCAGAAGCCTGTGTGATCAACACCCTGTCAGTACAGTCAGAAATATAGTGGGAGGTCCCTCAGAAGCCTGAGTAAACAACACCCTCTCAGTACAGTAAGAAATACAGTGGGAGGTCCCTCTGAAGCCTGTGTAAACAACACCCTCTCAGTACAGTCAGAAATATAGTGGGAGGCTCCTCAGAAGCCTGTGTAAACAACACCCTCTCAGTACAGTAAGAAATATAGTGGGAGGTCCCTCTGAAGCCTGTGTAAACAACACCCTCTCAGTACAGTCAGAAATATAGTGGTAGGCATCTCAGAAGCCTGTGTAAACAACACCCTCTCAGTACAGTCAGAAATATAGTGGACGGCTCGTCAGAAGCCTGTGTGAACAACACCCTCTCAGTACAGTCAGAAAAACAGTGGAAGGCCCCTCAGAAGCCTATGTAAACAACACCCTCTCAGTACAGTCAGAGATATAGTGGGAGGTCCCTCAGAAGCCTGTGAAAACAACACCCTCTCAGTACAGTCAGAAAAATAGTGAGAGGTCCCTCAGAATTCTGTGTAAACAACACCCTCTCAGTACAGTTAGAAATATAGTGGGAGGTCCCTCAGAAGCCTGTGTAAACAACACCCTCTCAGTACAGTCAGAAACACGGTGGAAGGCCCCTCTGAAGCCTCTGTAAACAACACGCTCTCATTACAGTCAGAAATATAGTGGGAGGTCCCTCAGAAGCCTGTGTAAAAACATCCTGTCAGCACAGTCAGAAATGTACTGGGAGGTCCCTCAGAAGCCTGTGTAAACAACACCCTCTCTGTACAGTCAGAAACACTGTGGAAGGCCCCTCAGAAGCCTGTGTGAAAAACACACTCTCAGTACTGTCAGAGAAACTGTGGAATGCCCCTCAGAAGCCTCTGTAAACAACATCCTTTCAGTACAGTCAGAAATGTAGTGGGTGGTCCCTCAGAAGCCTGTGTAAACAACACCCTCTCAGTACAGTCAGAAATATAGTGGGAGGTCCCTCAGAAGCCTGTGTAAAAAACAACCTCTCAGTACAGTCAGAAATATAGTGGGAGGTCCCTCAGAAGCCTGTGTAAACAACACCCTCTTAGTACAGTGAGAAATATAGGGGGTGGTCCCTCAGAAGCCCCTGTAAAGAGCATCCTCTCAGTACAGTCAGAAATATAGTGGGAGGTCCCTCAGAAGCCTGTGTAAACAACACCCTCTCAGCACTGTCAGAAATATAGTGTGAGGTCCCTCAGAAGTCTGTGTAAACAACACCCTCTCAGTACAGTCAGAAACAAAGTGGACGGCCCCTCAGAAGCCTTTGTGAACAACACCCTCTCAGTAAAGTCAAAAAACATGGAAGGCCCCTCAGAAACCTCTGTAAACAACACCCTCTGAGTACAGTCAGAAATATAGTGGGAGGTCCCTCAGAAGCCTGTGTGAACAACACCCTGACAGTACAGTCAGAATTATAGTGGGAGGTCCCTCAGTAGCCTGTGTAAACAGCACCCTCTCAGTACAGTCAGAAATATAGTGGGAGGTCCCTCAGAAGCCTGTGTAAACAACACCCTCTCAGTACAGTCAGAAATATTGTGGGAGGCCCCTCAGAAGCCTGTGTAAACAACACCCTCTCAGTACAGTAAGAAATATAGTGGGACGTCCCTCTGAAGCCTGTGTAAACAACACCCTCTCAGTACCGTCAGAAATATAGTGGTAGGCCCCTCAGAAGCCTGTGTAAACAGCACCCTCTCAGTACAGTCAGAAATATAGTTGAAGGCCCGTCAGAAGCCTGTGTGAACAACACCCTCTCAGTATAGTCAGAAAAACAGTGGAAGGCCCCTCAGAAGCCTGTATAACAACACCCTCTCAGTACAGTCAGAAATATAGTGGGAGGTCCCTCAGAAGCCTGTGTAAGCAACACCCTCTCAGTACAGTCAGAAACACGGTGGAAGGCCCCTCTGAAGCCTGTGTAAACAACACGCTTTCATTACAGTCAGAAATATAGTGGGACGTCCCTCAGAAGCCTGTGTAAACAGCACCCGCTCAGTACAGTCAGAAATAGAGTGGTAGGCCCCTCAGATGCCTGTGTAAACAAGATCCTCTCAGTACAGTCAGAAATATAGTGGAAGGCCCGTTAGAAGCCTGTGTGTACAACAACCTCTCAGTACAGTCAGAAAAACAGTGGAAGGCCCCTCAGAAGCCTGTGTAAACAACACCCTCTCAGTACCGTCAGAAATATAGCGGAAGGACCCTCAGAAACCTATGTGAAAAACACCCTCTCAGTACAGTCAGAAATATAGTGGGAGGTCCCTCAGAAGCCTATGTAAACAACACCCTCTCAGTACAGTAAGAAATATAGTGGGAGGTCCCTCAGAAGCCTGTGTGAACAACAGCCTCTCAGTACAATCAGAAATATAGAGTGAGGTCCCTCAGAAGCCTGTGTAAACAACACCCTCTCAGTAAGTCAGAAATATAGTTTAAGGTCCCTCAGAAGCCTGTGTAAACAACACCCTGTCAGTACACTCAGAAATATAGTGGGAGGCCCCTCAGAAGCCTGTGAAAACAATACACTCTCAGTATACTCAGAAACACTGTGGAAGGCCCCTCAGAATCCTGTGTGAAAAACACACTCTCAGTACAGTCAGAGAAACAGTGGAATGCCCCTCAGAAGCCTGTGTAAACAACATCCTTTCAGTACAGTCAGAAATGTAGTGGGTGGTCCCTCAGAAGCCTGTGTAAACAACACCCTCTCAGTACAGTCAGAAATATAGTGGGATGTCCCTCAGAAGCCTGTGTAAAAAACAACCTCTCAGTACAGTAAGAAATATAGGGGGAGGTTCCTCAGAAGCCCGTGTAAACAACACCCTCTCAGTACAGTCAGAAAAAGAGTGGAAGGCCCCTCAGAAGCCTGTGTAAAGAGCATCCTCTCAGTACTGCCAGAAATATAGTGGGAGGTCCCTCAGAAGCCTGTGTAAACAACACCCTCTCAGTACTGTCAGAAATGTAGTGTGAGGTCCCTCAGAAGCCTGTGTAAACAACACCCTCTCAGTACAGTCAGAAACACAGTGGAAGGCCCCTCAGAAGCCTTTATGAACAACACCCTCTCAGTAAAGTCGAAAAATAGTGGAAGGCCCCTCAGAAACCTCTGTAAACAACACCCTCTCACTACAGTCAGAAATATAGTGGGAGGTCCCTCAGAAGCCTGTGTGAACAACACCCTGTCAGTACATTCAGAAATATAGTGGGAGGTCCCTCAGAAGCCTGTGTAAACAACACCCTCTCAGTACAGTAAGAAATATAGTGGGAGGTCCCTCTGAAGCCTGTGTAAACAACACCCTCTCAGTACAGTCAGAAATATAGTGGGAGGCTCCTCAGAAGCCTGTGTAAACAACACCCTCTCAGTACAGTAAGAAATATAGTGGGAGGTCCCTCTGAAGCCTGTGTAAACAACACCCTCTCAGTACAGTCAGAAATATAGTGGTAGGCGCCTCAGAAGCCTGTGTAAACAACACCCTCTCAGTACAGTCAGAAATATAGTGGACAGCTCGTCAGAAGCCTGTGTGAACAACAGCCTCTCAGTACAGTCAGAAAAACAGTGGAAGGCCCCTCAGAAGCCTGTGTAAACAACACCCTCTCAGTACAGTCAGAGATATAGTGGGAGGTCCCTCAGAAGCCTGTGTAAACAACACCCTCTCAGTACAGTCAGAAAAATTGTGAGAGGACCCTCAGAATTCTGTGTAAACAACACCCTCTCATACAGTTAGAAATATAGTGGGAGGTCCCTCAGAAGCCTGTGTAAACAACACCCTCTCAGTACAGTCAGAAACACGGTGGGAGGCCCCACTGAAGCCTGTGTAAACAACACGCTCTCATTACAGTCAGAAATATAGTGGGAGGTCCCTCAGAAGCCTGTGTAAACAACACCCTCTCAGTACAGTCAGAAACACGGTGGAAGGCGCCTCTGAAGCCTGTGTAAACAAGATCCTCTCAGTACAGTCAGAAATATAGTGGAAGGCCCGTTAGAAACCTTTGTGAACAACACCCTCTCAGTACAGTCAGAAAAACAGTGGAAGTCCCCTCAGAAGCCTGTGTAAACAACACCCTCTCAGTACAGTCAGAAATATAGTGGAGGTCCCTCAGAAGCCTTTGTGAACAACACCCTCTCAGTACAGCCAGAAATGTAGTGGGAGGTCCCTCAGAAGCCTGTGTAAACAACACGCTCTCATTACACTCAGAAATAAATTGGGACGTCCCACAGAAGCCTGTGTAAACAGCACCCGCTCAGTACAGTCAGAAATAGAGTGGGAGGCCCCTCAGATGCATGTGTAAACAAGATCCTCTCAGTACAGTCAGAAATATAGTGGAAGGCCCGTTACAAACCTCTGTGAACAACACCCTCTCAGTACAGTCAGAAAAACAGTGGAAGGCCCCTCCGAAGCCTCTGTAAACAAAACCCTCTCAGTACAGTCAGAAATATAGTGGAGGTCCCTCAGAAGCCTTTGTGAACAACACCCTCTCAGTACAGTCAGAAACACGGTGGAAGGCCTCTCTGAAGCCTGTGTAAACAACACCCTCTCAGTACATTCAGAAATATAGTGGGAGGTCCCTTTGAAGCCTGTGTAAAAACACCCTCTCAGCACAGTCAGAAATGTACTGGGAGGTCCCTCAGAAGCCTGTGTAAACAACACCCTCTCTGTACAGTCAGAAATATAGTGGTAGGCCCCTCAGAAGCCTGTGTAAACAGCACCCTCTCAGTACAGTCAGAAATATAGTTGAAGGCCCGTCAGAAGCCTGTGTGAACAACACCCTCTCAGTACAGTCAGAAAAACAGTGGAAGGCCCCTCAGAAGCCTGTATAACAACACCCTATCAGTACAGTCAGAAATATAGTGGGAAGTCCCTCAGAAGCCCGTGTAAACAACACCCACCCAGTACAGTCAGAAATATAGTGGGTGGTCCCTCAGAAGCCTGTGTGAACAACAGCCTCTCAGTACAATCAGAAATATAGAGGGAGGTCCCTCAGAAGCATGTGAAAACAACACACTCTCCGTACAGTCAGAAACACTGTGGAAGGCCCCTCAGAAGCCTGTGTGAAAAACACACTCTCAGTACTGTCGGAGAAACTGTGGAATGCCCCTCAGAAGCCTGTGTAAACAACATCCTTTCAGTACAGTCAGAAATGTAGTGGGTGGTCCCTCAGAAGCCTGTGTAAACAACACCCTCTCAGTACAGTCAGAAATATAGTGGGAGGTCCCTCAGAAGCCTGTGTAAAAAACAACCTCTCAGTACAGTCAGAAATATAGTGGGAGGTCCCTCAGAAGCCTGTGTAAACAACACCCTCTTAGTACAGTGAGAAATATAGGGGGTGGTCCCTCAGAAGCCCCTGTAAAGAGCATCCTCTCAGTACAGTCAGAAATATAGTGGGAGGTCCCTCAGAAGCCTGTGTAAACAACACCCTCTCAGCACTGTCAGAAATATAGTGTGAGGTCCCTCAGAAGTCTGTGTAAACAACACCCTCTCAGTACAGTCAGAAACAAAGTGGACGGCCCCTCAGAAGCCTTTGTGAACAACACCCTCTCAGTAAAGTCAAAAAACATGGAAGGCCCCTCAGAAACCTCTGTAAACAACACCCTCTGAGTACAGTCAGAAATATAGTGGGAGGTCCCTCAGAAGCCTGTGTGAACAACACCCTGACAGTACAGTCAGAATTATAGTGGGAGGTCCCTCAGTAGCCTGTGTAAACAGCACCCTCTCAGTACAGTCAGAAATATAGTGGGAGGTCCCTCAGAAGCGTGTGTAAACAACACCCTCTCAGTACAGTCAGAAATATTGTGGGAGGCCCCTCAGAAGCCTGTGTAAACAACACCCTCTCAGTACAGTAAGAAATATAGTGGGACGTCCCTCTGAAGCCTGTGTAAACAACACCCTCTCAGTACCGTCAGAAATATAGTGGTAGGCCCCTCAGAAGCCTGTGTAAACAGCACCCTCTCAGTACAGTCAGAAATATAGTTGAAGGCCCGTCAGAAGCCTGTGTGAACAACACCCTCTCAGTATAGTCAGAAAAACAGTGGAAGGCCCCTCAGAAGCCTGTATAACAACACCCTCTCAGTACAGTCAGAAATATAGTGGGAGGTCCCTCAGAATCCTGTGTAAACAACACCCTCTCAGTACAGACAGAAATATAGTGGGAGGTCCCTCAGAATTCGGTGTAAACAACACCCTCTCAGTACAGTCAGAAATATAGTGGGATGTCCCTCAGAAGCCTGTGCAAACAACAGCCTCTCATTACAGTCAGAAACACGGTGGAAGGCCCCTCTGAAGCCTGTGTAAACAACACGCTCTCATTACAGTCAGAAATATAGTGGGATGTCCCTCAGAAGCCTGTGAAAACAGCACCCGCTCAGTACAGTCAGAAATAGAGTGGGAGGCCCCTCAGATGCCTGTGTAAACAAGATCCTCTCAGTACAGTCAGAAATATAGTGGAAGGCCCGTTAGAAGCCTGTGTGAACAAGACCCTCTCAGTACAGTCAGAAAAACAGTGGAAGGCCCCTCAGAAGCCTGTGTAAACAACACCCTCTCAGTACAGTCAGAAATATAGTGGAGGTCCCTCAGAAGCCTGTGTAAACAACACCCTCTCAGCACAGTCAGAAATATAGTGGGAGACCCCTCAGAAGCCTGTGTGAACAACAGCCTCTCAGGTACAATCAGAAATATAGAGGGAGGTCCCCTCAGAAGCCTGTGTAAACAACACCCTCTCAGTAAGTCAGAAATATAGCGGATGTCCCTCAGAAGCCTGTGTAAAACAACACCCTGTCAGTACACTCAGAAATATAGTGGGAGGCCCCTCAGAAGCCTGTGAAAACAACACACTCTCCGTACAGTCAGAAACACTGTGGAAGGCCCCTCAGAAGCCTGTGTGAAAAACACACTCTCAGTACAGTCAGAGAAACAGTGGAATGCCCCTCAGAAGCCTGTGTAAACAACATCCTTTCAGTACAGTCAGAAATGTAGTGGGTGGTCCCTCAGAAGCCTGTGTAAACAACACCCTCTCAGTACAGTCAGAAATATAGTGGGATGTCCCTCAGAAGCCCTGTGTAAAAAACAACCTCTCAGTACAGTCAGAAATATAGTGGGAGGTCCCTCAGAAGCCTGTGTAAACAACACCCTCTTAGTACAGTAAGAAATATAGGGGGAGGTCCCTCAGAAGCCCGTGTAAACAACACCCTCTCAGTACAGTCAGAAAAAGAGTGGAAGGCCCCTCAGAAGCCTGTGTAAAGAGCATCCTCTCAGTACTGTCAGAAATATAGTGGGAGGTCCCTCAGAAGCCTGTGGAAACAACACCCTCTCAGTACTGTCAGAAATGTAGTGTGAGGTCCCTCAGAAGCCTGTGTAAACAACACCCTCTCAGTACAGACAGAAACACAGTGGAAGGCCCCTCAGAAGCCCTTTGTGAACAACACCCTCTCAGTAAAGTCGAAAAATAGTGGAAGGCCCCTCAGAAACCTTTGTAAACAACACCCTCTCAGTACAGTCAGAAATATAGTGGGAGGTCCCTCAGAAGCCTGTGTGAACAACACCCTGTCAGTACAGTCAGAAATATAGTGGGAGGTCCCCTCAGAAGCCTGTGTAAACAACACCCTCTCAGTACAGTAAGAAATATAGTGGGAGGTCCCTCTGAAGCCTGTGTAAACAACACCCTCTCAGTACAGTCAGAAATATAGTGGGAGGCTCCTCAGAAGCCTGTGTTAACAACACCCTCTCAGTACAGTAAGAAATATAGTGGGAGGTCCCCTCTGAAGCCTGTGTAAACAACAGCTCTCAGTACAGTCAGAAATATAGTGGTAGGCAACCTCAGAAGCCTGTGGTAAACAACACCCCTCTCAGTACAGTCAGAAATATAGTGGACGCTCGTCAGAAGCCTGTGTGAACAACGCCCTCTCAGTACAGTCAGAAAAACAGTGGAAGGCCCCTCAGAAGCCTGTGCAAACAACACGCTCTCAGTACAGTCAGAGATATAGTGGGAGGTCCCTCAGAAGCCTGTGAAAACAACACCCTCTCAGTACAGTCAGAAAAATAGTGAGAGGTCCCTCAGAATTCTGTGTAAACAACACCCTCTCAGTACAGTTAGAAATATAGTGGGAGGTCCCCTCAGAAGCCTGTGTAAACAACACCCTCTCAGTACAGTCAGAAACACGGTGGAATGCCCCTCTGAAGCCTGTGTAAACAACATGCTCTCATTACAGTCCGAAATATAGTGGGAGGTCCCTCAGAAGCCTGTGTAAAAACACCCTCTCAGCACAGTCAGAAATGTACTGGGGAGGTCCCTCAGAAGCCTGTGTAAACAACACCCTCTCTGTACAGTCAGAAATATAGTTGGAAAGTCCCTCAGAAGCCTGTGTAAACAACACCCAATCAGTACAGTCAGAAATAAAGTGGGATGTCCCTCAGAAGCCTGTGTAAAAAACAACCTCTCAGTACAGTCAGAAATATAGAGGGAGGTCCCTCAGAAGCCTGTGTAAACAACACCCTCTCAACACTGTCAGAAATATAGTGTGAGGTCCCTCAGAAGTCTGTGTAAACAACACCCTCTCAGTACAGTCAGAAACACAGTGGAAGGCCCCTCAGAAGTTTTTTGTGAACAACCACCCTCTCAGTAAAGTCAAAAAACTTGGGAAGGCCCCTCAGAAATCTCTGTAAACAACACCCTCTCAATACAGTCAGAAATATAGTGGGAGGCCCCTCAGAAGCCTGTGTGAACAACACCCTGTCAGTACAGTCAGAATTATAGTGGGAGGTCCCTCAGAAGCCTGTGTAAACAACACCCTCTCAGTACAGTCAGAAATATAGTGGGAGGTCTCTCAGAAGCCTGTGTAAACAACACCCTCTCAGTACAGTCAGAAATATTGTGGGAGGCCCCTCAGAAGCCTGTGTAAACAACACCCTCTCAGTACTTTAAGAAATATAGTGGGAGGTCCCTCTGAAGCCTGTGTAAACAACACCCTCTCAGTACAGTCAGAAATATAGTGGTAGGCCCCTCAGAAGCCTGTGTAAACAACACCCTCTCGGTACAGTCAGAAAATATAGTTGAAGGCCCGTCAGAAGCCTGTGTGAACAACACCCTCTCAGTACAGTCAGAAAAACAGTGGAAGGCCCCTCAGAAGCCTGTATAACAACACCCTCTCAGTACAGTCAGAAATATAGTGGGAGGTCCCTCAGAAGCCTGTGTAAACAACACCCTCTCAGTACAGTCATAAAAAGAGTGGAAGGCCCCTCTGAAGCCTGTGTAAACAACACGCTTTCATTACAGTCAGAAATATAGTGGGACGTCCCTCAGAAGCCTGTTGTAAACAGCACCCGCTCAGTACAGTCAGAAATAGAGTGGGAGGCCCCTCAGATGCCTGTGTAAACAAGATCCTCTCAGTACAGTCAGAAATATAGTGGAAGGCCCGGTAGAAGCCTGTGTGTACAACACCCTCTCAGTACAGTCAGAAAAACAGTGGGAAGGCCCCTCAGAAGCCTGTGTAAACAACACCCTCTCAGTACCGTCAGAAATATAGCGGAAGGACCCTCA